>VZUI01070352.1:0-105132 GCA_013401135.1 Cettia cetti
CGCCGCGCTGCGCCCGCCCGCCCCGCGCCCACGTGCAGCCGCCGCCGCCGCTGACGTCACGCCCGATAACGGCCCCGCCATTGGCGCGCCGGCCACGCCCCACCCCGGTACCGGCCACGCCCCCGCGCGCGCCCCGCCCTAGCACGCGTGAGGCCGGTGCCGGGGAGGGAACCCCGGGACACCCGCCCCAACCCCCCCCCGCGGGGCCGCAGCGCCTGCCCGGTAACCGAGAGGAATGTGTTAATGAGATGTTAATGAGCCTGAACGTTTGACCCCGCTCGGGGCATCCGAGCGTGGTGGCTCCCCCAGGGCAGCGGGACCCGGCGCTACCGCGGTCTGAGGGGTCCAGGCTGCGGGGCACGATGGGCGGGGAGTCCCACCCGTGTCTAAAGGAACCAGCCGTGGGGTCTGCGAGCGTTCCCCACGGAACTCCCTCTGCCTCTCTGCCGGGTGTCACCCCGGAGTGACAGCGCTGTCACCAGCACGAGTAGGGTTCTTGCCGTCTCACAGAATCCTTCGGGCTGGAAGGGACCTCTGGAGACCACCCAGTCCAACTCCCCTGCCCAGGCAGGGTCACCCGGACTTTCCATCTGCTCTGGCCTTCAGCTCATGCAGGTTGTGCAAGAACTGCATTCATCCCGGAGTAACTGCACCCTTCAGGTGCCTGTGGGCATCTGTATCTCCCTTCTTCTCATTTGGGTTTTCTTTTAGATTGCAGTTTTACCATCTGTGTTTATTTGTGAGTCTTTCTTCAAAAGTCAGCTTTTGACCATCAACAAATATAAATAATAATAAATATTCACTAGAAGCAAATAAAAATAAGTTATGTGCATAAACTGCCCAGTATTTAGAAATAAAAGCTGCCTGAGGAACAGTTATGCTCTTCCCTTATATATCTACTTATTCCCTTAAGTATCTATCATGTGTGACCAGCAACAGGAGTCAGGAAGGGCTGGAGCTGTGTCAGGCAGGGTTAGTTTGGAAAAGGTTCTTCCCCCAGAATGTGGTGGAACACTGAACAGGTTCCCCAGGGAATGGGCACAGCCCCAAGGCTGCCAGAGCTCCAGGAGCATTTGGACAATGCTCTCAGGCACAAAGTGGGATTCTTGGGGTGTCTGTGCAGAACCAGGGGTTGGACTCAATGATCTTTGTCAGTCCCTTCTAACTGAGGATATTCTGTAATTCAATGATCCATTATTGGGTGCACTGATCAGTGTCTTGCTAAACGATCTGCCTAAAACAAGCAACTGATGAAAGTCCAAAGTACATTCAAATCAATAAAACTGCATGGGCCCAAACAGAAACATGAAGACTGGAGATTGTGGCCATCAGGCCCTGCAGAACAAGTGACAGGAACAGACTCAGGGCATGGCCTGAGCAGGTCTTGGGAGAAACTTGCGATGCCACAGATGCCTCATGGTTCACGACTGAAGCAGGGGTGTGCTAGCAGAAGCACAGGAGTTTTTAAGTGTCACCTAAGCAAGGAAAAAACCCATGGATTATTAAATGACTGTACATGTACCAACGTTGCCTCAGACAGCCAAATTGCTGGTTAGTCGAAACCTTTAATTACACAGGTACAGATGAGTGACACAAAGATTCAGGTGATTGCAAATCCATATGCAGATATAGTACAGAATGTTTCTTCTACGCTGCTTAAAGAAAAATAGATACATTTAGGAGATAAGCAGCAAAAAAAGAGTAAATAGAGCAGAAAATGTAAAAGTAATGGGGATACTGGGAAACACCAGTAACAAGATTAGTTTCAGATGGAAGCTCAGCTTGAGCACAACTACTTGTGTTTTTATAATTGACCCAACTCAGCAGAAAGAAACAGCATTTTCAACACCACAGGACAGGAAACCTGCACTGCTTCACCACTTGACACTGAATGGGGTAAATTATGGTGCAAGTGTGGAACAAAAGGAAGCCTCTCTGAGCACTGTGTCTGTTACAGACTCTGCATTCCCAACATGCAGGAGCTGGGAATTTCCTGGATGAGAAAGCCAATATAACTCTTCCCGATTTATAGACCAGCCAGCAAAGCTGAGCAGAGTACCTGAACAGAGTGCTGGAGTTGTTTTCGGTCTCACACAACAGGAACGGTAATTTAACTCCAGCCATAAACAAGCAGGTTTCATCCCAAATAGCCTAAATTCCAGGCTGTCAGGACAGCATGTTATTGTCTGTATATAAAAATTACTGATTTTTACTTGCTACACTTTTCCAAATGTGGCCCCCAATTCCTTCATGCTGTTTTGACCACTGGCTGACTCCACACGGTGCATTCCAGGTAATGCCAACCAGGATAAAACAGAGCTAATGATACATTACCTGAATTACTTTATTTTCCAATTGCAATACAATTTTTGTGTTCTCAGTTTAGCATTCACTCATAAAATGTTTATTATGAAGGCCTATCCAGTTGCTTAGTTTTTTTACTGAAAATATTTCGATGGGTGCCTTATTAAAAAAAAAAATTATCTCAACCCATGTTTATATTTCTGCTCATGGTTGTTTCCATCACTGGGATCAGTTATATGGCCTAAAAAACCGATTCTTTTCAAACCAAGTACCCAGTGGTTAATGTACCGTGATGGTTTTATTTCTTTTAGTGTGATTATTATCTTCAGCAAAGACAATCTGCAAGGCCATTTTAAAGTCGAAGAATCTTCATACTTTTGAAGGGTCCTATCAAGGTGCACTGAGGACATGGTGATCAACACCCTGGACCATCTCACCTGGGGTCCCTAGGCACCCACGGACACCAATGGCCATTGCGGGGTGGGGTCGGGGGATGCTTAGCCAAAGCCCCACGGGCAGGGGTCGGTTTGGACGGCAGCGGGTCCCGAGTCCCGCGGGGAGGCCACACGGCGGGTGGGGGAATCGGGCACCCGACACCTGCAGAGCGCTGGCCGCAGTTCCGGAGGCTCGGCGGGGGAGGCACCGCCGGGCCCGTGAGGGGAGGACATGGACAGGGACAGCGACAAGGACGCGACCCCAGTCCCCTCACGGTGCCCCCGGGCCCCACCCGCCGGTCACGCGGCGCGGGGGGCCGCGCGCGCGGGGCCGTCACGTGAGCGCGCTCGCGAGCCGTGACCTACTTTGGGCCAATGGCGGGGCCGGCAGGCGGGCGCGCGCGCAGCCCCTCAGCGTCCTCCGCGCCGCCCCCGCCACGCCAAACGGGGGTGGCCCTGTGGGAACAGGGTTGTCCTGGTGGCAGGGGCCCTGCCGAGGGATGGGGATCCGGCCGGGGAGGGCGTGTCAGGGGTGTCCTGCCAGAGGAAAGGGGGTGTCCAGGCTGGGAGGGTTGCCCTGCCGCGCGGTGTGTTCCTGCCGCCGAGGCGAGCAGCGGCTCCGGCAGCGATCCCATCATTGTCCCCCGTGTCCCCCCCCACGTGCCGCCCGCCGCCGTGTCCTGTGTCCTGCCCCGAGGCACCGTGCGGGACGTGCCCCCGCTGGAGTAGGGCTCCCCCAGCCCCTCGGGAGCTCCGGCGGCCACTGCCGCCCGGAGCCGCTCCCGCTGGAGCCGCGCACAGAGCGCTGCGGGTCAGACCTGGCTCTGGTCATGACCTCCCATTACGGGGACAGCGGGGACCGGGTGCCTCGTTTGGGTAATCCTTGGCCTGGCCTGCACTCGGTCCAGCCCTTAGGTCTGAATCAGTTCGGGCCCCTTCGCTGAAAACTCCATAACCTCCCCTGCCCTGCTCCAGATTATTTTAAACGCGTTTTACAAAGGAGGGACTGCAGGTTTAAAGTAAATATCTCCAGCACTGTTCATACGATGCATTTTCTCCGCTGTTTTGCAGCAGTTCCCATTCTCCTATACATTGCCTTGGCATAGCCTGTAATGGAAATTGGGATTTCTGTTCTGAAATATCTCCTGGAAATATGACTGCTGGGTTTTTTCCTCATACAGAAAGCTGGAGTGAAAGTGGGTTTTTTTTGGAATGCAGCTGACCAATATGTTCCAAGGAACCTACCTGTATTTTCTCCATAAACGTGGACTTAAAGTGGGGCAGGAAGACAATACAGTAATCATGGCTCAGCAGAAATACGGTTACTGATAGATGGAGAGACACCCACTCTAGTGCTAGGAGACAGGTATTGTACAGTCAGCTTGTGATCTAGAACTCTGTATTTAAATATAGGCTGGTCTGAAGAATTCAGGCTTTTCTCTTTCTGTCTCAGGGTTAAATGGGAGCCAGTACTGTATGTGCAGTGTGAGAGATCTCTCAAACCTGAACAAAGCTTCCAGTCAGGTATCTGTATGGTCACAGTTGAACTGCTTCTGTCACTTCATTCCTCTTTTAAATATATTCTGTCTGGAGAAAAGAGTTGCAAAAGTAGGCGGGCAGAGAACAAACTGCAAGATGGAGAGGATAAATAATGCAGAACAAGTGTTCGGGTCAAGGCACAGGACAGACTGAAAAAGCAAATGGTTTACAGTACCTTAAATACCCACTGGTTCATCCACTGAGGGAATCTCTACCTCAGCCCTTTGGGAGCCAAAACAATGGATGAAAGGATTGCGTGAGATGCAGAAGAAGGAAAAAACAAAAACAAAAAAAAACCCAAAAAATCCACCAAAAACCCCCCCCCCAACCTATCCTAACCCCCCCAAAAAAACTAAACAGGAGAGAATTGGAAAAGGCTCATGATTCCGCCTTTGTTTTAGTTCTGATTTGTCCCAAAGCAGTGCAAGTTCCCAGGCTGGCCTCACAGGGCAGTGCATTTCCAGCTATGTGATGCAGAATGCAGAGGGCCATGAAAGCCACATGAGAACGCTCTGATACCCACACCCAAGTGAGCTGAAAAGCAGCAGCTTTTGATGAGAAGGTCGAGAGACACCGGGGAGCAGTTCCTGCCCGCCCACCTCCCTCCCCTCCACAGAGGTTCTGGCCAAAGCCCGCACTTGGCATTCCAAGTGAAAGCCGCTACCCCACAGCACTGAATCACTAAAAAATGGATGTTTATTGTCCCAGTGGGGTGCAGCTGAGCGAGCTGCTGGGGCTCCTCACAAGATGCAAAATACCTGTTGAATGAACCATGAGCTGCCCCCACCTTTTTTTTCATTATTTTTTAATTTTTACTTTTTTTAAAAAGTTTAATTGAATGTAGGAAAGACAGGTTTGGAACTGCTTTTGGGTGATGGCAGAGGAACATCTCCTAAGTAATCTGGGTTGATTCCAAAAGGCATTCCAGTTCTCAGAAAAATGGGTATTACTAGTCATTGCTTATATGCCGTGAGTTGAAAGATTAATAATTTTCTCTGCCAAAGTTTACAGGCAGCCTTTACCATGACAGGGTAGATCAAATACATGTTCTTGCCTGGGCAGCTGACCTGGTTTGAACTCAGTAAGTGTGGCTCTCAGTGATGACTAGAGTTTTGGAAAAAATTCTCCGCTCTGCTTTTTAAAGCAACCTTCCCCCTGTAAAGCATTAACCCGACTCTCAAGGCCATTCCAGGCACCTCGTGGCTTTGGTGTTTTGGCAAATTATTTAGACCCAGTAGGTGTAAGCAGCCAGATGACAGAACCGGATTGAGATGAGAGATAAGGGAGTAGCTGGCCTGTTTTGCAGTCAGACCTTCCCCTGAATAAGGACAACTCCCAGCTGGTGCCAATGGGAAAAACAACTTGATCCTTCCGTTTATTCCTCTGCACTCCATTCCTCTTCCTTTTTCACTCTTGGCTTGAGTGCTGCAAAAAGACAGTTTAGAAATAGCTGTTCTTACATGTTCAGGCTGTTTGATTTTGGAATTTGGCATTGGTTTTACTGGAGACAGAAGGGCACCCACGAGCACAGAATAAAACAGCCCATCCCCAGGCAGAACTGCAGCAGAAGGGAGGAGTGAAAGGTGCAGGAGCTGAGCATCATCCCCTCCTTAATCAGAGTTTCTATTGAAGTCAATGACCCAGATTTCTCTGACTTCAAATGGCTGCTTTCAGAGAGCTTGCCGGAGGCACGGTGCTGGGGAAGGTCAGGCAGAATTTTGCCTGAAGAATTCCACATGCATAGGCTTATCAGCTCGGGATCTGTACAGCTTGATACTGCAAACCCGTTCTCTCCAACGAGCTCTCTCAAAACCACTGAAGTGATTGCTGCCCTGGGTTTCAGACTTGCTAGGCTGCCCTAAGCTTGGGATTTCTTTCTGTGATTAGTTCTGTGACATCCACCTTGCTCCCAGGTTGCCCTCTAGAAAAAACAAAATGCAGAAAGCTCAAACCAGTTCTTGGTCATATGGTTTTAAATTATTAAGAACCCAGAAATGTGATAAATGTTTCTTATCTTTGGCAGGAAAGCCTGACCTTCTCTGGAAGACTGGGAAAATTCCTACAGACAAAAATCAAGCTTCTAAACGTAAAGGCATTGAAGGCATGCTATGTCTTCTTAAGAAAGAATTATTGTAACAGCAGCAAGTAGTGCAGAAGTGCACATTATTAACTGTATGCAGTTTGTCCTGCAGGTTTAGATTCAGTAAATCTTGTTGATGAGACTGGGGATGTTCTTTTCCCCCTCCTTTTTAATGCACTCCCCCCTCTCAGTTCCATGCAATACCTGAGCAGATTCCTGACACTGCTGCCAGCCCACAGTGCCCTTCCTGGGTACCACAGGTACCCCCAGCCAGGGCATTCTGCTAAATTACCACCTCTCTTATGGCCCATTTTATTCTATTTAAATCTCTTATCAGGAATTTCAGCTGGTAACTAGTAGCTGTATCATATTGAAGGATGTTAAATACCAGCCTACCAGGCTTCCCAGGTTTTTGGAAACCTACTTATGCAAATATCAATGCAACACAGACTGAACACTGTCTTAAGAGGCAAATGCACCATGGATTCTGTGCGTGTTTATCTCCCTACTTTATTTGATACAGAAAGTCTGATTCGACCTCTAAAGATTACAGTTTAAAGGGGCTTGGAAAAATAGAATATTAGCAAGTTGGACTTTTAAAAAATGTATATTCTAACCCAGAATCAGCTTTGCTGATAGAGAGCATCCCAAAGCTGGATTTCAGTGGCATTGCTGGGTATTTATCAGAAGGAAAAGGTGGTATTTTCCAATAAACATATGTTGGCTTTGTCTTACCAGTGTCCAGGGTGATACAGAATGGAGCAGCTGCACACTGGGGACTGTGCTCTGAGGGACAGGGACAGATCAGAGCCTTCCTGCCTCTCCTCTGCTGGAGTCTGCAGCTCTACAGAGTCCTGGTGGCTCCTCTGCAAGCCCAGGCTCATTGCTTGTGTCTCCTGCAAGGACAGATGTGCACAGAGACAATATACACTGAAAGACACACCTTGTGTTTGCCATTTCAAGCAGCACTCAGCTTTGTAAAGTTTTTCTGCATGAAAGTGAAATGTTGAAGTTAATTGAGATGAATACAATGATAGCTGGCAGCTGTATCATAACAACCCCTCAACATACACAGGCACAAGGAAGCAGAGCAGCCCTGCTATTGTTTGTTGCTTTATTCTGCCTTTGACTTTTTTTTTTATGCCATGATTTCTTTTAAAGTTATCTGCTCTTATCTGCAGCAATGTGGGTGCATAATTGACTGTATTTGGGCTAAAGATATTCTTGTCTGTACGTTTTCCTGGCCAGGCATTTAGACTACAAGCTGTATGGAAAGTATCAGGCAGAAAGTTATGCAGAAAACATCAGACAGAACTGGTTAATATTAAACCAGCTTTGTAATATTTTTATTCCCATTAATTTTTAAAGCCTTTTTTAAAACTCCTTTATTTAATTGGCTTGCAGAGTAAGTTGGTTTTGAAAGCTTACAACTGGCATTTTTGTAACAAGTTTCTTAGGTTTGGGGGGGTTTTTGTTTGTTTGCTTGTTTTTTTAACTGCCAAAGGACATAAACGTATAATTTTCTATAGCCAACTGACAGCATCCATGCAGGGAAATAAAGATGTCCTCCTCCTGTTTTTTCCCTTAAATGACTTTGACCTGGAGAATACATTATGTTGATTGGCATGAGAAAGAAGGCTGTGATCTTATTTTTACTGTTTGTTATAGCGGCTTCAAACTTATCAAAGAAAGAAATAGAGGCTCTTTAGATGGCTGCTTGCCAACAGCACTAATCAGAATTTTAATGAGATTTTTTGAGGCCTAAATTAGGTCTAATTAACAATATATAAAGCTAATGTATAATGCGATAGAAGGACGTAGCCTACTGCATATAGAATGGGTTCTGATCTCCTTACAAATAGAAATGTTGAACAAAATGCACATTTTTATGCAGGTTTACATATCTGTAGCTCCCTTCTACTGTTATGCCTTATTAACAAATTGCCTTTGGAAAATGTGGCCCTCAACTTCCTAACAACTTGGGCACCCCTGCAGGGGAATAATGCACGTTCTTATGGCTGAACACCCTGTGTGGTTTTCACTGACTGACCCAGACGCCTGGGTCCTGCAGTGCTCCCTTTGCCATCCTCCTGTTTTCCTATGGCCCACACGTTCCCGTTGTTTGTGGAAGAGAACTGGCCTGGGACTCCCGTTTCTCAACCAGCACTAAAGGCAGGGTTATATTTAGTCCACACACACAGTTTTTCTCCAAGCATTTAAGCCAGAAAATTATTAACAACTCCAAAATGCCATCCTCAAAGCACAGCCTTGTTTCTGCCCCCAAAGGGTATTTTGTACACAGAGGGATGAACCAAAAGGATTTTTCTCTATACAGGAGTTTGTAGTTATTTATGGTACCACAATTTAGTTCCTCTCTGTCTGACTGAGCTGTTACATATAAACTATTAAAAAAAAGAACTTGAATCCCAGTTGCTCATATGAAGATTAATGCAATTAAACACCTCAAAGAATGGAATTGCTGCTTCTGCCTAAGTAAACACTTTTATTCACATACTCAGACCATTCACTGGGAAACCTCTTGCAAAGCCTCTTTCCAAATTTCATGTTTAGTAAACAAATCTAATTTCTTTATGCCAGATAAATCAATACATCTTCTGATTCATTTAGCTCATGAAAGATGACCAGCAGCAGTAACAATGGGGGCAAAGAGCCCACTGAAACACGCCAAAACAGAATGAATATAAACCCCAAAATAAACTCTGCCCCTCTCACAAACTCAGGCTCATCAGTTCTGTGCTTGTTGGGCTAAAGTGTTCAGAACACTTGAGTGGGTCTTTAAGTGCTGCTTCAGAACAGGTTTAGCTGCAAAGCTGTAACCAGAGCTTACATTGATTAATAGAATCTGTAGTTAATGAGGCAGTCTGTCAGCTGACCATAAACATTGAACCAACATCAGACACACTCAAGGAAGCTTAAATGGCCATTTCAGATGCGTATTTCTTGAAGTGTTTAAATAAATATATTCACATCGAGTTTAAGGAAAAAGCCAAACCACAGGGCAGAGGGAGCCAGAATCATTTTGCATCTGTTACAACACTCAGAATAATGTTTGGGTTGATTTGTAGGGGAAATACTTGGTTTTGAGCTGGAATTTTGGTAACTCAGAACAGATGTTCATAGTGTTGAAATACTGTCTGCCCATGCAGCTTTGTTAAATCAAGTGCTGTTACACATTTAAACTAATCTAGGGAAAAATTAATATACTGTGAAATTGCTAATCTTATCAAAGGTACATACTAATGGGATTCCATTTTATCAGCATCTCAAGCCATACAATAACACCTGTGAAAAATTACCAGAGCAGTGAGATTTCGTCTGGTTTGTGACCCTGAATGGAGAGGAAGTGTTTGTCTATCACTGGTTTTTTTCCAAGCGTTTTTCAGTGTTGAATCAAATCAGCTTTCTGACTTTTTTCCCCACCTTCTCCGAGCCAGGGAATGTTTAAATAATGTGGAGAGAAGAAGGTTCTTGTAATGAGAGAGTTATTTGTGCCTCCTAAAAATAATTAAGAATTTGGTATAATATATTTTAAAGTCATGTTTCCATCTCTTAAAGACCTCTGACTGCAGAGCAACCATGAACGCAGCTCTTGCCCCACGGACTCACTCACACCGGACACCACTGAGGCCAGAGAAGTAGCACCCACCACCTCCTTCCCTTGGCCGGGGGAGCAGTGTGGTCTGAAACCCACAGACGGGCTTTGCATTATCCCCAGGGACACCGAGCTCCCCAGCTCCGAAGCAAATGGCACTTCTCTCACTTTGGAGAGGCTGCGTTTTCCTTGGCAGGCAAGTTGCAGTCTCCTCCGCAAGCGCAAACGTCCCAAACTATTGGCTGATGCGAACTCCAATCTGCCAGCAGAGCTCTGCCTGATGTCTTTACGAGGGCTGCAATTCCTTCTAGGAACTTAAAGATATTCTAGTGCTCTTCCTTCCCAGGAGAGCTCCAGATGAGGTGGTGTGCAGCTGTTTAATGGCTATCCCATTTGCAACCACCTCTTCCTCCTGTGCCATCATTCTGTTCTTAGTGACCAATGGTACTGCCCGTGCCAGGGGCTTGTTCCTGAGTGAAACAAACATTTTGAATTACTGTACGCTGAGCTCCTGCTGTTGTTCCCAGCCATGTTCCCCCCCTGATCTGGTGCCCTCCTGGCAATGTATGGTCCCTCCCTCAGCCCGGGATGTGCTGCTGCTGCCGGGGTGCACTGTTCCTGAGTGCTCCCAGCTGGGACAAGGGGAGGCAGAGCAGGGGGACTGTGGGTTCTCTCCTGTAGTATACCAGGGTCTCATCCTGAGGGATGCACTGGGAACGCTGCAAGAAGTGGAGTCTCAAGTATAAATGCAGATTTTACTTGAGTGTGCTCTTTGCAGGCAAGTTTATATTTATAGTGGTGCCATGAGTCACCTCCTCAGCTACCATGGATACAGAGTCCCATCCGCTGGCTCCATTCAGCACAATCAGCCCCTTACAATACTCTGCATTTGTGCTTGTACAACTCAGGGATTGTTTTTCTCCTTGGGGAACTCTTCTCTTTATCCTGGAGACATCGGGCAGGGCAAAAGGAGCTTCCATGCAACAGAAATAAAACATCAGCTGCTGCAGACTTTTAGACAAGATTTTTGGAACATTTCTCTGATGCTTTGCTCAGGCATCCAGAATCATTATTTTATCTTGGTCATTATCTAACTGACTTATCAACTATTCTGTTGTGTAAATTCTTTCCTGGAAAATCTGTCCTTTCTGCAAGAAGCTCATATTGTCTTATTATTTTTATTTTATTGAGCAGGAGATAAAAATGTAAGAAACCATTTTTTTACTACTGTTTTAGAATAATAAAATTTTCTTAAAATTAAACTGTTACACTTGATCTGGAGCCTTCATTTATTGAGACAGTTCAGTGCAGGCTGGTGCAAAAGCACCAGGCTGGTGACCTCATCTCTCCAGCCCCTGCCACCACCTGCTGCATGACCTTGGCAAGTCACTCAATTTTCATCAGTGTTGTCTCTCTCTCTCTCTCTCTCTCTCTCTCTCTCTCTCTCTTTCCTGTAGGATCAGGTTAGGGGGATCTTAAGAGGGTAACACCTGTGTGCCAGGTGAGTATTTGCCAGAGTTAACCGTGTGATTTTTTAGATATACAAGGTAACAAGGTCTGTTATGACTTTGACAGTTGCAAACCTCTTGTACATAGCAGCCAGGTATTTGTTTCTGGTAAGAAGCCTTACAGCAGTACATCAGATTTCTCTGAACCTCATAGTAACGTCCTTTTTGGATGAAGATCCTCCATTTGTCAAGCCCCTTCACTGAGCTGTTCAGAGGCTGCTCAGCAGCGTCTGCTTGACAGCGTCAGCATCAACCTCAGTTATTGCAGATTCTGCACAAACCTTCTTACAATTGCTCCTCATAGAAAAAACCAAACTTCTTAGATCCCAGTTGGATTTGGGGAATTTGATCCTGAGAGGTGCTGGTGGTTGTTGAGAGCTGAGCCACCCTCAGCCCCTCAAAACAAGTGATGAATGTGGCTGGTGGGGGTCCATCCTGGGACAGGGACACTGTGAGATGCTGTCCTGCAAGAAAACACCTTGATTGCTCTGTGCTGTGAGTAGGTGAGACTGATTTACTTACGAGTTGCACTGAGGTCCTCTGGAAATCAGTCAAAGGCTTTGTTATGCTAAGATTTGTTGCTGTTGAGTAATCTCTACAAAGGCTTTCCAGCTTTTTAATAGTTAACAAGAGATGTGATTTCTTTTTAATTTTTTTAACACTTCCCCTCAAAATTACAAAAACCAGGCTGATTTTTGTTGCAGGTGCTCCAGGCAGAGGACTGCCTACAGGAATTGAGCACCCTGGTAGCCTCTTCCCTGCTTATGGAGTGAGGCTGTAACAGAGGAGCTATTCTGAGCTCAAAAGTCCTCCCTAATGTCACTTGACTTTCATTCAGGCATGGATTTCTTTTTTCTGTTCCACTAGCTGCTATTCCCTTTTACAAAGGAAGATCTCAGCTGGGTTTTCTGTAGCAGAACTTGCTCTGCTTGATCCCTGTGTGCCAGCAGGGTTTTAGGTGCTGTTCAAGTGGCTGCTGTAAAGACCAGAGGGACAACCTGGCACCAGCCTAATCCATCCAAATATTGGGTTTTTCAAGAGTAGTAAAATCTCACTCCAGCTCTGGATCTCATCAAAGCAGATGAGATTTACTGAATTTTTGTGCCTCAGTGTATGGATGATAATGTTTGCCTGCCTTGAGAGGTGCAGAGAAATGACGACATTCCCATGAGGATCAACCTTGTTGAGAGCACAAGTGAGGCTTCCCTGGAAATGTGGTACCATTTCAAGAGGAGACTCCGGGGAGAAGTCTGCCAGCAGCCTTTTCATCTTCCCTGCACCCTGACTCATGAATAAACATAGGCAGAGAGGGAGGAGATGAAAAGCAGCCAGGGCCGTGTTGCTGCAGAGCTGTGGATCTTCCCGGGCAGTGCCTATAAATGGCTCCTCTCTTTCGGGGCTGCCCAGGGTTTTAGCAGGTGTTCCGGCGTCTCCCTGAAGGAAAGCAGAGCAGCGCATGGCACCCACGTACTAAAGCAGCTCCCACTGATTTTAGGTCACATTAACAGCAAATCTGGGGATTTGCTCCGCTCCCTCTGCTGCCGCGGCTCCAGGCATCAGCAGCGTCTGATCTGCCTTCAAGGGAGGCTGGGATCTGTTTGAATCCCACTGTTACCTACAATTTTAACACGTACGCCACCTCCCAAAATTGTGTGAACTAGCACAGGGCTATCATGTGCAATAGTCTTAAAAATCTTGTCAGGTTAACTTTTAAGAAAATCTCCAGTTAGGCAGTAGTTCCTGCTAGCAATTACCAGGCTTTTATCTGTAGCTGTCAGTATGCTGTAAAAAGTGGCTGTTACTCCCATTTTATAGAAGAAGCAGATGTTCTAGGGACATCTGAATAGATTTGATGCAGAAATTGCATGCCTAAAAGGTGTTCTAGAAAATCCCATCATTATCACATGACTGATTTTATTCAATGCACCCAGGAATTCAGATCTGCTGGCTGTGCTTTGCTTCTCTTATTTGTTTTAAAGCAATAGTTCTGAAGATTTCATTTTGTTCCCCTGCTAAGACAGAGGAGGAGCTGGATTTTTTTTTTTTTTTTTTTTGAGGCAAACTTTCAGGTATGGATTTATTCAAAACTTCTTGTGGTTTAATTTGGTTTTGTGATCAAGAGGCACAGAAGTCACATTTGTGAAATCCAATTAGGCTCCAGCTCTGGCAGAAACACATGACATGAGGCACGTACATCCATCCAAGTCCCTGTGCCTCTCTGCTTTTAAAGCCCTCAGCCTCCATGGCAGAGCTGTGCTTCAGTATCTCAGGTATTTGGGATTACTGCAAACTCAATTTACCCACTTGAGAGCTATCAGAGCTGCAGTCCTCCCCTTGAAAACGTGGTAGTGACAGGCACTGCTCTGCCCCAGGGGAGGGATCACCATCAGAACTGGGCAGGGCAGCAGAGCTGTAGACGGATGGATCCAAGAACAATTTCTGGATGCAGTGGGCACAGAGCGAGGAGGCTGAGCCGTGGCCTTGGCTTTGGCAAGGAATTACAGCCTGCTGTGCACGTCTCTGCTCGTTCACCTCCCTGTCTGTAGCTGCAGCTTGTTGGTGCCTTTGCAGAGCACACTGGTTTTTGGATGGAGGGCTTTCCACTACAATGAGCTAAAAGTTTTCAGAACAAAGAAGAGCTCCCCTGGTAACACTCCCTAGGATTCAGCTCCCAAGCTCAGGGAGGGGGTGATGCCCTGGCAGGGTGCCCCTGACCTCATTCCAGCCCTCACTCCAGCCCCAGAGTTCTTGGCTTGCCTTTCCCTTCTGGCTATAGCAAAAAAACCTCCTCAGTTCTTCTAACCTGGAGAGCTGTAATTTCCTTCAGCCACATCAGAAGCTGAATGGCTGATTTCCTCCCGTGCTCCAGGCAAGTGTCCCTGACCCAGAACAGCCCGCTGGGAGCAGCCACTGTTGCTGTTCAAAACTTCAGTCATGATGGCTACTGAGTTTTCTTATAAATGAGAACCTGCATTTTTATGAATGTGGTGAAATTACCAAGGCCTTTTTCTCCGGTTTCCTGTAAGTGGGTTAAATTGTGTATCCAAAACATCGGGACAAGCAACAATAACAAACCTGGTCTGAAACAGACCAGGGTTTTTTACCAACCAACCTCCGAGCACAGCAGTAAAACACTTTTCTGTTATCCTCAGCCAGCCACAGGAGTTTTCCTGTTAGTGAACATTTACTATTGATTTCATTTTTGGCTTTTGTATCATTCTCTGCAGGACTCTAAGTGGTTACTTGGAACAGCAGAGCTGCAGGACTGTGCTGCTTCAGCATCTGCAGCCAGAATGGGTTAAGCATATCCACGGAGAGTTTAGGCTCAAGGGACTGGACTGTATTACCAAAGCTCAGCAGAGAAAGGAGTGAGAGATTAATTACATTTACAAATTTTCAGTTGATACAGAAATGATTCCTTTTGGTTGCATCTTTCAATTAGCCAAGTAACAAGACAACCATACTTCAACAGTTAAGGCCTATTTCCCAATCCTCTGTATCTTTATTATTTACAACAGTTCTGCATTTAATTGAAGGAGTAATATAGTCTGAGAGTGCCAGGCAGGTTCTTGCTGGGCTTCTCTGCTCCTGCTCATGCCACGCCATCAGTCATGAGCAGTTGACTTTAGCTTGGTGTCACAGCACAGCTGGTCTGTAGCTGGACAAGATAAATCTAGCCATAACATAAACCAAATTTGGCTGGCCTGGCTCGTTCTAGAAAAGAAGTAGAACAAGTCCCTGGGTGAGCAATGATAGGACAGATTTGAACTCAAACAAGGGCCTGAGCCAATCCTGTTCAATCCAGAATGCAGACACATCACTGGCCAAGGAGCTGGGTGGTGTCAAGGCTCCGGCCAATCAACTGTGCAAGCCTGGAAAATTTGGACCCCCTGTATGGGAGGGCTCCCAACAATAAACACGCTGTTTGTCTCATGATCATCGACAACTCGAGTTGTGAATCTGTCTCCAACCTAAGACTGCACGTAACAGCTTGGAACACATAACCCCCACAGTGACTGATTACAGTCCCTAAGGATGGGTCCCCAGTGGCTCAGTCTGGAGATTAAAATGTGCAGCCCAGCCAGGGCCTGAGATCTCCCCCGTCCCTGGAGAAGCCTCTGCTCCTGCTGTTCTCAGGAACAGTGGGGTTGGAAAGAACAGGGATGCATTACCAGCCTTTGGAGTGAAAATGAAAACGAAAACATCAGCAGGAACTCCAGTGTTTTGCTTTCCTAGGATCCTTTCTCTTTCCCATATAAGCGCTGTTATTGTTATATTTCTATTTCAGGCAAGAAACATAATTTTATTTTTTTCCATTTCAATCATGTTTTAATGAGTTCTCTTCACATACAAGAGCAAGGACAGTTCTTGATGATAGTAATTGGAGCACAGGGAAATCCTGCCTGTGGGTAGCTGACAGGCAGGGTACTTGGGAGGAGATCAAGACATTTCTAATCAGTGTAGCTTTTGGGGGTCAGGGTGAAATAGTGACTTATCTGCAAGAGCAGCAAAAATACTGATTTTTCATGGTTTGCTTTCACCCAAGAAACCTAACAATGAAACCAAAATTCCCCATAGAGTCTGGCTGGAGAAACTGGATTCTTCCTCATCAGGATGAGGGATCATTTCAGCAACCTCCCTCAGAATCTTCAGTGAATAATAAGGTTCACGTAGCTGCACTTCAACGTGTGCTTTGGAAAAATGCTGGAAAAAATTTCTCTGGAGTCTCAAGCGTTGTTGTAAATACCAAACACATCACTGTCCTGGCTGGTGTGCTGAGAATTCCTGAGCTGCAAGATACAGGCAAGGAAATATCCTTAGGCAGCAGTTAACCCTGCACATACTTAACCTCAGCTAATTCTGGAAGTTGTAAATAGAGATTCTGATCATGGACATCAGATCAAACATGGCCTTTTGGCTTTAGGGCCAGAATTTGCAGGGGACAAACCAACCTCCCAAAACATACCTTGGGAGCAGGCAGGATAAAGATTTTTTTATCCACTCTCTTTAAATGATAGTTTTAATTAGTTTGGGTTTGACTGATACTGTATCACAGGACAGAATAAGCATTGGTTATCAGATTTCAACTTCCCAGCTTCATATTGGGAAACATGAGGCTCTATTTTTAACAAATCTTTGGCCCATTCAATTTTTTTTTCAACTCTATTGATGAATGATACAAAACTCATTCCATCTTTGTGGGAAGAGAATTCAATACTATTATCTTGTAATAAATATCTTAAATGAGTGTTGTGAAAATACCAACTGATTAAATCCACGCCAACCTTAGCAACTCTTTGTGGAAAAAATCTAGAATGAGCAATAAATAATCAAGCCACCAGAAAATACGAGCAGAGCCTGGATGGTACAACATGTGAGCTGGCTGATATTTTTAGTATTACGTGAAAACAATCCCTAGGGAAAGGCAAAGCTGGTTAAAGAGGACAAAGGTGAGACTTTAGTCACTGGTATTTGATTTTTGGTACACTATCACTGCAAGCAGCCAGGGGAAAGATTTACTAAGGTATTTAGGTACCTAAACATGCCTAGCAGCATTTATAGCAGCATCTAAGTAGGTTAGGTGCCTAATTCCCATTAACTCCACGAACATGTTTAAGCTGCTAAACATCTCTGCAAAGCTGGCCCCAGTGCCTGGGCTGACAGGCGCCAGTCTGAACTGGTGTGACTGGGCTCACTCCCTGCAGGCTGCTGCTCCTTGGAGTGGGGAGCATTGGTAACACACAAGGACCACGAGCACAGAACTGAACAAAGGCTCCTGAGCCAGCTTAAATTTTTGCTGCTAACTTAAAATAGAGCCACACAAAAGTCACTCAGAGCAGCACTTGCAAAAAGGCCACTGAATTTTGGAGCTTAGTTTGGAGTCCTGTGTGTCTTGAGCTGAGGGTTAAGAATCCCATCAGTTCCCAGAAAATGAAACATTTCACAAGCCAAGCCAGAGTAACATTTCTCGAGCTCCTGGAGAGCCTTGCCCACAGTCAGTCCTGCATAGCCCAGCCCCTTCCACAGCCACAAATATTTTTCTTAAAGAATTTTCCTTTCCTTACCTAAGTGTCACCAGGCACCTCCTGAGTGTTAGAAAGAGATTTAAATAAGTGAACCAAACCATTCCTAAAGCAGCCTGTTACAAGAGGCATTTCAACAGATGGAGACTGTTATGTGGGACAGAGTCATAAAGGTACAGTTTTATTAAAGGCTATAACATACACTTTAGTATCTTTTCCATTTAATTTTTTAAATTCAGGAATAAAAATGAAAATTTGCTGTTTACAGTGTTGCATATGTTGACAACTGCTCTTTACAAATTCTGTTCCAAGTTATGCTAGAACCATTTTCTCAATATACATAGCTCAGCTTAAGCAAAGTAATTTTCACAAAACTGTTTCACAGAAAGGAAGAGACAAGGGGAGATTAAGAGAAATAACCTAGGAAACAAGTATGCCAGTGTACAAAAATAGATGGGAACATTTGGAGATTTTAGGTAAGAAAATGTATTCTCAACCCCAGAGAATGTGAGCTGGTGGGTTATCTGAGGAGGGAAACACTGGAGCAGCTGAAGAGATGCAGAGATCTATTTCTAACATTTTTAATTTCTAGGCAAGTTTATAAGAGAGAGAGAGAGGAAGAGGCACCAGGTTTGTGCCACCCTAGGGTCTGTGGGAGGTGGCAGTGAGAGGAGCAGGCAGATTGTCCTCGTGCACAGCAGGCTGCACGCCTAGGAAGGGCAGCATGTGCAGAGCTGTCCCACTGCAGCTGATCAAACACAAGGACAGCTTTGAGCTGCTCTCCATGGAGCCCCTGCTTGTGCAGAGCCTGCCTGAGCCACAGTCTCCATCCCTAAATAGTTGCTCCCCTTTGGAGCACCCAGCTGGCTGACACACAGCCCCAAGCAGAATGGATGCAGGCAGCAAGAGGCAAGTGGTGGCTCAAACCTCTCCTGATCAGAACTGGGGAACTGGAATCTGTGTGCAGGCTGGACATCACCAAAGTATGAACAGAAAGTGCTGTCATAAAGCATCCAAATGACTACGGCTACAGCAAATACCACAAGGAATTCAGAACATCATGTATCTTCTGTACGTCATGAGTCTGTGCCATTCTGAGAAAAGGAATTAAAATAAAAATACTTCTGGAGTGTCCAAGCCTGAAACTGAAGCACATGCTCAGTGCCTTTTGCCTGAGCACTCCAGGAGCAAAAAAGGAGGCTGTGGAGCACGCAGGAGCCACTGGAGCAAATATGGCTAAACCATTCATGTGTTATTGCTAGGAGAAGTTTTCTTAGAAATGTAAGTTACTGTGGGTCTGCTGAGCAAGCTTTTTTCCCCTAATCCACACCACCTGTGTAGATTCACAGATAATTTGGGTCTGACCTAGTTAAAAGTACAAAACACGTTTTTCCTATTTGCTTATTCAATATACCCTGACATCTACTTCCTGCAAAGCCTGTAAAGGTCTCTTTTGTGAGCTTCAGGAAGAACATTTGGTGATGTGCTCTCCAGCTCTCAGGCCAAGTGCAGGAGATTACTGAGCTGCTATTCAGAAGCCTGACTTGGATTTTAAAAAAATGTGAATTATTTTGGTTCAAAAGGATCAACCGTTCCAGTGAGCCTGACCTGGCACAGCTCTGCACTGCTGAGGACAGAGTGTGGTCGAGGCACCAGAACTGCCAGTGAGTCTGGTATTCCTTCCTCATGCATTCCTCAGAGGACAAGGCTTCTTAACTCCAGTGCCACACCTGCTGAAGACAGACCTCAAAAAATGGGATTGCAGCCTGTGCCTTCCTCACACTGACACAATCACCTTCTCCCTCCTGGACTGAAGTAGAGATAGAGACTTCCTCTGACATACCCATCAGTGCTTCTGTAGGTTCAGGTCTGTCTCATTCATTAGTAACACCAACCATTATATACACAACACACACATAAGAGCCTCCAGAAAAAAGTAGCACAGAATCATACATTTGACAAAGCTGACATCCAACATTGTGCTGTGAATAATGAGATTTAAAATATCCTGTGCTATTGAGGCCCACAGAAACCTGTTCATTAATTTGCACTAGCACCCCCCATCATTTTCTTTATCCTCTTCAAAACATCACTGATGTGTACAAAATGATTTTGTTCTACTTAAAGGACCAGTTCTGAGGAGGTGACTGATTTCTGCTGATCCTGGAGGTGGTTTCACAGGTTTCATTGTACTTGAAACTTCACAGTTTCCACTGAAGTATTTGATGTGTGTCTTTATTGGTTTAGCAGAATACAAAAGTAGAATATTTTTCATATTGCCTCATATTGTTGTCAGAGTATGATGTCCTCTCTGAAAACTTTCTTTTTACTTGACAACTTATTTGTCACATTTGACAAATTTTTCTAAAGCTCAACAACCAGTCTTAATAAGTATTTGTGTAAAAAGTCATCAGGCTCCAATATTTGTAATAAATCACTAAATTTCTAGTAGCAAAACTTATTTGCCAATTTCTCCATAGGAATTAGAATTTTAAGTCAAGTCATCTACATTATTCTCACTAGCATTGGTTCAAAAACCCCACCTCATTTTGCATCTCTCAGTCAACCATCACCTGGAATCTACCATCAGTGGACCCATCTTGAATCTCATGTTGCTTAAAGCTGTGAAAATTTCAACTGACCTGGAAAATTCAGCTTCTGGTCAGGGAAATTATGGGTTTGTGGGGAAATCATAAAAAGAGTGCACTGGGCCCTAAGGTGAGACTGCTCCCTGGCACATCAAAATGGGGCCAATTAAGGACTCCTGTGGCACCTGCATTCTTTGTAACACCAGCAAACCCATCTCAAAATCAGCAGAACTTCCTCCAGCTTGATGGGGAGAAATGTCACCAGGTACTACTACATCACATGAGAAAATAGGTAGATTAAAACCTGTGCATCTTCTCACTAAGGGACTGAAACCAGACAAACTAGTCTTTGTCCACAGCTGTCCTCAGCTCTTGGGCCCAGGAAGGTCTCTGATCCCAACCTCCTCCTCCTCAGGGCAAAGCAAGCTCAGTGCGCTCGTGACAGGATGGATCCAGGACGTTGTCTGTGTCACGTGGCTAAAAAACAAGAAGAAATGCTATCAGCAACCCAGAAGAGGCTTACCCATCCCAAACCAAGGAATTCCAGGTGGAGTCTGGAGTTGTAACAAGCATTAGGACACCTTCAAACACAGAATTGTCTTTTTATTGCTAACTGCAAGATTTTTAAAAACAAAATATGGAGTCTTCAGACAGCCAGAACTTGGACTGGAGGTTCCATTTCCCAATGTAATAAAGAGAATGCTTTTGTATGAGATTCCTGATACAGACTGGTGACATTTCTTGTTATTTAGTGGAGCTGCAGACAATTAACACAGCAGGGTATTAACATGGCCATCTCACTGGTTACAGCCTGAGGGAGGCAGGGTGGTCAAGAGGAAGTTGAGGAAATGTGGAATTACGTCATAGAAACACACTCAGCTTTTTAGAACATGAACCCTGGAAGTGTCCAAGCCCAGGCTGGATGGGGCTTGGACCAGCCTGGGATAGTGGAAGGTGTCCTTGCCCATGGCACGGGGTTGCAATGAGGGGGTATTTAAGGTTATTTACACCCAAACAACTCTATAATTACTATTTTAGCATCATTAAGTAATTCCTCTTCTTGCAGAAAGAATAAAAATTATGTTTTTCACATGTTCTCTAGCCCAAATTCTGGATGTGCTCCCACAGCCTTTACACACACAATAAAAGGGCATCAGTGCTGATTTTTATGGTTTAAACCCTACACTTGACATGCAGGCTAAGCTGCTTTATAGTTTCTGGAAAGCTTCCGTGTGAACGGAAAGAGCCCAAGCAGGGCTCAGTAAGGACAGACACACGGACAGGTTTGGAGTCTGTGGTGAGAACACTGCACACCTTGTGAGTGGTGTGTGCATGTGAGCCATACTGTGTGTGGGCAACACACTGCCTCTTCTCCCTTCTGGAATAATGTGTTCTTGGGAAAGGAAATAGCTTCTTTTCACCTGAAAAAAAATCTTGCTAATAAATTCACAGCTTGTATAGTCAAGTCAATGCAAAGATTAATTTTATCATATAAGTTCACTTCAAGAATGAGCTGAAAAATATTGTAGGTACAATAAACACCACAAAGGACAAATGGCTCTTCTCACATGTCCTAACACAGTGTCCCTAAATCCCAGGTCTGTAGTCACTTTCCAGGTGCATTGGTTTAATTAAATTTGAAGGAACTACTCTGGATTTACCTTTTCAAGTGAGAACAGGTTTTGTCTTTCTCTGTTCGAGAATGCTCTCTTGAATAACTGATTATGGAAACAGATATACTGAAGTAGGAATTAGAGTCAATGTTCCACTACACTGAGTTTGGGATCACTGCTGGGTTTGGAATCACTGTTGGGTTTGGGATCACTGTTCCCATCAACATGATCATCCTATTCACACCTTTCAGCTGAGTGCACTGAGCTCAGAATCAGTGTGGTGTGATGAGGATGATACTGTTCACCAGGAGGTAAATATGATCCTCCTGTAAATCCCAGCAGGAGCTGCTCTGAACAGGTAACCTGTGAATTCAGGCACTACTTCAACTGAGGCAATGCCTGAGCAAGGACCACACAAGGAAGACAAAGTGGAATATAAAGGCCATAACCTTAGTTCTCATACATTAAAAAAGCAAAACAAAACAAAATATCAATTAAAAAAAATCAAACCCCAAAGCTCCAGTTATGTGTAAAACCAATTCAGAAGTGCTCTTTTGTTAGAGCAGGACTGGATGGATTCCATTCCTTCTTTTGTTACAAAAATGTGCATTACTGGGTTTGTAGGATCAGTTTCAAAGGAGTTAAAATAAAAGGATAAATGAAAAACATGTTCCTACAGAAAAGACACTGCAGCAGACAATGGCCACTCTCAAGGACAGTAATTGTTTCATTCTAAGAAAGCAAATGTACTTTTTTTGCTAGGAATAAGAGCAACTTGCCTAACATTTCCAATGTTTACCTTTAGAAAGTCAGGTGACAGCTAACATGAAGAACATGAAAAGAGTTGTTTTACAATGTTTTATGAGAGACTTGTGAATAAAGCCTGTGTAACCAAGAATGTTGTTCCCGTTATTCCACAACACTGCAAAATGTATGCATTCATATTTATATTATGAATATATTTACATTTGTAAATATACTCAGAAAAATATCTTTGCTGCATATTTCTGTTTTCTAAAATGTCAGGAAATGTCTTTTTCTCCAATTAAAATATGCAGTCAATAAGGCTTAGCACTGAAGATGTGCTCCAGATTGAAGTCCCAGCATGTGATTTATTGGTATAACAACACAGAATTTCTTCCAATACCTGCAGAATTACAGGAGCTGAATGAACTGGATTCCATCCATTCCACCTCTGCCAACGCAAGATTTTTTGCCTCCAGCACTATTTTAAGTGGTTATATTGCCTACTTTTATCAAGCCATTTCTGAGCAATCCATTTCTGAATTTAAATAAGAACAAAATTATTTTACAATTTGGGGTTTTTTTCCCATTTGATTTCCTCATGTGGCATGCCCTGACCTGCTGTGTACCTGAAGCCTTGGCTCCATTTTCTCCTCAGCATGCAATATCAACCCTGTGAAATGGGAGAAACTGCACAGGAGGAGAAGAGTTACAGGGAAAAGCACCCACAGGTCTTTGATGTATCCAACTAAAAAATTCTTTGTAAAGTGTTTCTTCTTCAGAAGATTTTTTTTCTCCTATATACTCCAGGGCCAGGAGGCAAATGACAGCATGCCCAACCTCCTGCAACTGCTCTAAGGACTTCAGTCTGCTCTCACACAAATTAAATGCACAAAATTCTCAGTGCAAAACTGTAGCACTGAAATCTGGGTTACAATTATCTGTATTTGATGGCATAAGATTGTTTCATCACTGGTAAGAAAGAAAAGAACCAGTTTTCATTCAGTTTCAAAACACATGGGGCCAAGTTTTGCTCTGTTGTCAAGCTGCTGCAAATGCTTCTGATTTGAACCCAGCTCCTTTCAACTCGCTCTAGACTTTATCCCACAGGCGATTCTCTTAAGGGTTTGGTTTAAACCCTTTGCCAAAATCCTTCCTAGGAAAAGAGCTCTTATAAATAAACATTAAGTCCAGATACCATGTCTCACATTGTAGACAGACACACACAATACGTGCAGATTATTTAGGTAGAGAATAAATGTATAAACCCTGCTGCTATTTATTTTTAGTTCTCCAAAAGTGCTGTGACTAAAGAGCTTTGACATAATCAGTCTGAAGAGATAATCCCAGATTTAATGGTTTGGAGAACATTCTTGTATTAGAAATACATCCTCTCTGATTTGTGTGTTAGGGCCAGCAATAAAAAGTGAGAGGGAGTCCAAATCCACCTCTATGTTTTGCCTCATTGATGCAACCGGTTTGAATATTAAAGGAATATTTGGAAAGCCAGCACTACAAAGTTTAAATGTACAACATCTTTCATTTGCAAATGTTCCCGTTCAAAAGTCTAATTTAACATTTTCAGAGCAATTAGCAACATTTAAAGATTTTTAGGTTTTCAAACAAAACACTGCTATCGGAGGGCAGCCAAATTTATTGCTAGAAAACAGAAACATTTGATCTGGAAATATGTCAGTAGATTAGTCTGTCTTTTTAACATTAGCAAACTGCAGGACAAATTTCAGAGCTTGGGAAAACAAAACATGAGAACAGAGGGATGTTTTGGCACAGAAATAGTAGCAGATTATTTCAAATGCCATTATAATTACCCTCCTTATGGCTCTTCTTCACATGGAAAATTATTTCTTTTAAAATTACAACCTCAGACAATCTTTTAAGAAAAGAATAACTCAAAAATTCAGAGAAAGGCTAACAGAAGAAATATCTGCACCTTTTTTTTTTTAATTTTAAGAATTATCAAGACATCTTTTTCACCTTAAATTGCACTCTCCAGCCAGGGCCAAACTCTGGAGCCTAACAGGCAATTGCAAAATCTTGCAGACACCACAAGTGCTGTGGGTCTCATTGCAGGATGTTGAGCTACAAACCTGACATGCAGCATTCTTAGAAAGTTGTTTTTCCCCCGCTTTTGACACAGGATGCCATTCACAACACCTGGTTCAATGTTTCAATTGCACCAGGGATCCTGAGCTTTAAAAGAAGCCACCTTGTGTACGACCCATCTGTTTTGAGATCAGTTCAGGAGAGGAGATGCCACCTTAAGCAATTACTCAGTCAAACTCTCCTAATGAATAGGGACCCTTACTTATTAGAAGCAGACAAGAATTTAGCTGTATCTGAACTTAAAAAGCCAAATTCTGGTCTCAGATGAGTCCTGTTCTTCTCTACCAAACTGAGGAGTATGGAAGATGAAAGTGAAACTCTGGTGTAAAACAACACAAACACCAAGTTCTCCTCCTTAATGAGCATAGCCCATAAACTAAATCCATGTAATCCATAATAGTAATTTTGCTAAACTTTTAATCTGCCTTTGCTTTTTGATTTCCCAATCTTCACTAACCCTTTAACATGCAATAGTGCTCAGCTGAAGAATATTGATTCTCAATGGAGCTGCTCCTTATCTCTGCACAAAACCTTTGCAAAGGCCTGGTGGCCCCCTAGTGCTGCTGAGAGCCTGAGCCAGGGGCACTGCACACCCTGAGAGCTTCCCGCTTTGGTGCTTTCACTGTTGCTATTGCAATAATCATTTAAAAATGCAGCAAAAAGCACTGCTAGATGTAGATGCAGTGGGTTTGAAGGGAACATGCTCTACACTACTCAGAAATAAATTCCACACTGTGCTTTGGTATTTTTTAGACTTGCAGGCATGTCCCTGTGGGAAGGGGTTGGGTTGCTGTGAAAGGCATGTGTGCCATCTGCCAGAGGACTGGGAACACCAACTCTTCATCCTCTCCTTACCCACTGGCATGCAGCCCCTGGCACTGCTGGCTTGGAGGCTGATGAGGGCCATAACTACAGGAAAATAAAGCACAATGCCCCTGAAGATCCTCAAACTTCATTCTTTATGCAGAGGCTCTGCCATTGTCCCTGCTTGCTCTAGCACAGGCTCTGTGTCACTCTGTCCGTGTGGACTCCACATGGCTTCACAAGATTTGCTGGAATTACTGTCTTTGGCTTTTGTTTCCAGGCCTTCCTGTTCTTGTTCCCCTTCTGCTTGGGACAGCCCTTTGCTTTGCAAAGATCCTTTTCCCTTTCAAACCCACTGTCCCAAATTTCACACCTCAGAGAAGGTTCTCAGCTCTTATTCTCATGCTTCTCTACAGCAACTCTCTTAAGCCATGACCAGAATTCCTCAGGTACGTTTGGAAATATGTAATTAAAATATATACAATCAAACACAGATGGCACAAAAGTGGAGCCATCCCAACTTGCAGCAGCATCTTGAGGACCTTCACATCCTGGCAGGGAGAGAGAATCGCCCTTCCCTATTACAGCACATCACAATGGAGCATCTACAGGAGTTCCAGGGAGTTGCTGCTCCTGAAGGCAGTCCATGGGATCGTGGCAATAGCTGGCCTTTAGTTACAGCCAGGCTCCCTCATGTGGCTGTGGGGTTTAGATAAACACAGCAAGATTTGGTAGGCAGGATGGTCAAAATATTGGAAGTGGGTTAATTCTGTTGCCCTCGCATCTCTACCAGCTTCTAAATCACTCTATAATTGAACGTGGAGCTGCTGGTCCTGCACCTCGCACATTTTGGGAATGCACTTAAACTATTTCTCAGCTTTCCAGTGCTTTTAACACTTTGCTATTGTCCCTTATGAATTTAAACTTGATATTCACTTTTTGTTTCTTTAGCTCTTGGAGCCAGCACACACCTGCAGAGCCAGCCAAGGTGTCTGATCTGACTGGAAACCCCTTTGGAAAGGCCAATGGTTAGAAAGCAGATAATAAAGGCTGTCAAGTACTGGAAAACTCTTGCTATTTTGAAGAGTAAATGCTGGGAAGATCTGCAAGGAATAACTTATTCTGAGCTGTAACTAAAGCATTTTAATTTAGCGGGTAAGCAATTAGAGCAAAATAAAACAACTGAGTGACATTGATGCAAGTATAATCTATCAGTCCATCAATCAATTCTGAGAGCATCTAAGGATGACTTTCCAGACAGGAATCCTAAAGGCAGTTTGGGAAGGGTTTTTGCACAGCATTTATCAACATCTGATTATTTGAACATAACATTCATTTTTTCTTTTTCCTTTTTGTTGAAGTTCATTTAAGCCTGTACCCTCTTGCAAGACATTTCAAAAGGAACATACAACCCCTAACAGTACCCCAGGAGATGCTGGGCAGGTCCTGGAAAATGTCAGTGACCTTAATTTTACTGGTTGTAATAAGATCAAGAGCACATGTCACCTCATGGAGCTGTGTCCTGGGGCAACATAAATGCTTCTTGTATTTCCCTCAGGGACTGCAGATTTTGCTTGACTATTAATTAAAGATTGAGGGATATAAAGTGAAACCCCAGAAGACAGTCTTGCTATTTATTCCTTGATTAAACCGATTAAACCCTTGTCTACTCAGAAAAATCTATAAGCCATTTCAGAGGGCAGTAATCACTAGGAAGAAGATTTATCCAGCCAAATAGTGTGTGCTGCATCATTAAAAATTGTAAACAATAAACAAATGGCCCAAACTAAAATAAAATCAGTGACAACAGCAAGATCTGAGACATGGTTGAATCAGAACCAAGGTTTGAGTGACAGCACAGGCACTTCTCAGCTTGAAAGTACTACCTGAAATCTGTCTCCCCCAGTGTCAGCCAAGTGCTGTTCCTCTGGAAGTGCTGGTTTAATGTGTGCAGTTACTCACAGTCCTGTCTCTAAGTGAGCTGCGTAAAAATTCCGGTGCTGTGTATTTGCAAATGCAGCAGAGCATGTTCAAGGTTTTTGTTTAGACTCCTTGTGTACTAAACTGACATGAACCTGGAGCTGTGACTTTGCTCCAGTTGAAGTGCATCCCAAAAAACGTTACTGTGTGGTTTGATCTGCTTCCAATGGCCCACCCAAAACCCAGGCAGCAAAATAATTCACTTTCTTATGTCTTCTCACAGAAGAAATTTTAACAGATGCCTTCTGTGACAGGCTAGAAGCTGGATAGAGTGTGCAGTATTTGTGGAAGCTGAAAGAATGTTTCTCCATTTTGGTTCTTGATATTAAAAAACAAACAACCTCTCAGGAAAAAAAAAAGGTTGCCCAACCAAAAGCAGCTTAAGGTCTTAACATTCTTGTATTACAAGCTCATGTTATCATAAAATCCAATGCCAAGTTTCCTAGTTCTGCATCTGAGATTATTTTCCTTATAGTCATGCAAAATTATTTCAGTGAGAATTAGAGAAACTGAATTCCAAAAATCCAACAGAAACATGTCAGGACTACCCAGATTCCCATGCCTACATCAGAAGGTGTGTGAACTGATGCTGAGCTGATGGATGGAGACAGCTTTGGATCCCTGTACATTAAACAGCAGTAATAGCAGATAGCACTAGGTTAGTGCTCAGCCAGTACTATTTAAATATTTGCCACTTCTTGTGACTATATAACTGTCCTTTATTTTCATTCAGGAGAATTTGAGGATGACAGGTAAAAGGAAGTATTTTCAAAAACAACCTCTTTATTTTGTGAAATGTAAAATAGGAAAGGTCCAAATTTTAAGAGATGCAAACTAAGTGCAGCTTTCTCTGAACACGGTGGAACCAGCACCGCATGCCTCAAATTACCCATCCCTACCCACAAAACATCAGAGTTAAGATGGGGACACCTACAATGATGATTTGATAACTGCTAATTTTGCTGCAAGTAACTTGCCTACTGCTTTACAGGGTGCTGGGAGCAGAGCTGGAACTGGATTCAGTCCAGGGGAATTTCAATTCCATGCTGAAATCAGTATGGCAGGTTCACAGGTTTTTGTAGTTTGCTGCTCTGAACTGACTGAAAATTAAGTGGAACATTCAGAAGTTTACTTCTACGTAAGGTCTGCTATGATTTGAAATTAATGATTTCTTCTAGCAAGGGCCACAATCCCTGATAGAGATAACCTGCAGATAACCAGGATACTGCAATACACCAGAGTATGCAGGAATGAGCTGAACACACCTCAGTGTGTTGGGGTCTGCATCCTTCATTTATAAACCAGCAGAAAGGTGCAGAAAACATTTAGAAAAGGAACAAATCTATATTTTCACATTACTGTGCAGTAAGTAAAATCAGCTGTGATTTATTTCCTTTTATGATGATACCTTTAACTCTAGTGTTGTAAAATATCAATGTTTATACTACAGAAGTTCTCCATCTATCACACATGCTCTGCTATTCTTAGCTCAGCTACAATGATAAACAGTTTCTATGAATGCCCACTTTTCAGTGAAGTGAGTGATGTCTCTTTCCCAAGCAAGACCAAACAAAATAGAATTTTATAGCACGATATATCTGCTTTC
Organism: Cettia cetti; assembly: GCA_013401135.1. Taxonomy (NCBI): domain Eukaryota; kingdom Metazoa; phylum Chordata; class Aves; order Passeriformes; family Sylviidae; genus Cettia; species Cettia cetti. Next base: position 28,961 of record VZUI01070352.1, read on the forward strand.
CAAGTAGAAACCTGATTTGTTAGGCATGATTTTAAAATTCACTAGAACACATCATGTGTGGTTTTTATTAATCTGTATTTTTAAGTAATGACTTTAAGCTTTTACTTAACCTGGAGCAAATTGTCCACCTTCCAATGGAGGAACCTGAAGTACACAATGCCTCCATGGGAAACTTCTGATTTTTAGATAAATTGCTGAAAGATAACCCTAAATGAAGCTTTCCCCTTTGTTGAAAGATAGAAAACATCACAAGCCCTAATACATCTATGGGAAAAGATCCCCAAAGTTTTAAAATATTTCAGAACTTCTACTTGTCTTTTGTGAAAATTTAAGATAAGTGTTCTTGAGGAAAATAGCTGTTAATGTAGAATATTTTGGAATCCAGTCCTATTAAAATGCTAGAAAAACAGTGTTTACAGGGGCAAAATTCACAGCTGGTCCTTACAAACCACATACATATGCAAGAAGTGGGTGGGAGTAGGAGGGAGCATAGCAAGGGCCTACCTAATTTTAGGTGCCAGCCTTATGATACAGAGCTGCCGTATGTTAAAGGTGAACACAGTGGGAGGATGGAAGAGATTAACTAGAATGGGTTTTCTGGGGAAAAATCAGTGTGTCCCAGCTATGGGGTTTTATGCTGTTCTTATGTGATTCTAAACTAACAGGATAAAACCATTAATTAGCAGATATGGTGCATCCCTGAGAGGGCAGTTTTGCACAGACTCTTTCTCCTATTTGAAAATCAAACCCAAAAATTCCTAATTCACAAAATCAGTTCAGTGGTAGAATGAATAGACTTTTCATTGCTGGATTTTAGTGCTAGAACATACAGCAAAAGTGAGATCTTGTTCTAGTTGTGGTTGGTAACAACAATTTGTAAACTCATTTAACGCCTGAACTAAGCCTGGGCAAAACCAGCCACATGAAAACTTTAAAAGTGAGTAAGATGGCCTTTTCCCTATTTACAAAACTTTTCCCATCCTAATGCCTCCTAGCTGACTGTAAGCGTCTCACACTCATCTGGGTGTAGGTGATACTTTATGAGGGCTCATTAGCCCCTTTGTGTTTCTGGGACTTACAGATGAAATGCCTGTTTGGGACAGAAACTTCTATTAGAAAACCAGTAACTTAAAAATGCCTTCATCAATCATCTCATTAGTAAAATTAATTAATGAACCTTTTTACCTTATTACATGGGGTCTCTTCAATGCACTGATCCTCCAAGTTCAAGACAGAGAATAGAAAAATGGGGGAGGATCCAGAGGAGGGTCACCAAGATGATGAGAGGGTTGGAGAACTTGGCACATGAAGCCATATTGAAGGAATTGGGTTTGTTCAGCCCACTCTTCTCAAGAAAGACGTTGGGCACTAACAAGAAGCAATGAGCACAAGTTGCTTCAGGGGAAATTTTGTCTAGCTCAAGAGAATAGTCTTCACTGTTAGAACAACTAAACTTGGAATGGGATACCCAGCCAGTATAAAAAATATCGAAATTCCAAATGTAAATTGGAGAGGAAACAGGCACCAGTGCTTTGTTTCTCTTGATGGGGTATGAATCTGGTGCCATGCATGAATGAGTGGTGGTTCTGCTACATAAAAATACAACAGTGCCTGTCCTCTGTTACTTTAAAGTACACCGAGTTATCTTTAAACATATCTGGGCACAAATTCCACCTTTACTGCTTGGCAGGAGGGAAGTTACATTTGCAATGAAGCTGATCCCTATCTACTGTTGTAATTTTTGTCCTCTTGATTACTGTTAATTTATTTTATTTTAGTAAGACACTTGAACTTGCTTTTTTCTTACTGCACACTGAGCTGTAATTCAGAGAGGCTTCCATTCCAGTTTGCTATTCCATGGTAAAGCTGTACAAATGAGCTTAATGCCCAGCCCAGGATCAGGTCAGTTTTAGCAGTCTAAAGGGTGGTTTCTTACACTTGAAGCACTGACCAGTCCTGACAATCTGCTTCACTGAAAATAATTTACTGAGGCTGAAATGATTTGCTAGATAAAAGTGGTGATTTCAAAAGCTGTCCTAAGGTCAGGATTCATGGACAAGATGCAGCTTTCCCTGGTAGGTACAGGGAACTGCCCAGCCCCATGTAAATGTTTTATTCATGTCACTTATTCACATAAGTGGGTTTCACTTTAGTGTGTAACACAAGCCAGCTGGTTTGCTTCTTTTAAACTCTGATTTCTCATGCACCTCATATTGCTACACCCCTTCAGAGATATTTATGGAAATTTCACAGCAAGCTGTCTCAAGCTTATGTTCTATTAAGATTCCTTTCTGGGGTGTTTACTGCATTAGATTTATAATGTATAGATTTATGGACTCAGCTACTTGATAGCCCAGTAAAGCATGTTGGAACTGAAGGCAACTGCTAATTAAAATAGTATTTGATTGTATATTTGTATACAGGGAAGTGGGCTAGTGCTGAAGTACTCTTAAGCCCCTCAAGGTTTTGGCTGGGCTAAAAATGAATGAAAGGATTCTAAAGCAGAATAAAAGGATTGACATTCACAGCCAAAGGGAACAAGAAGGTTACAGCATTAGTACCAGGACTGTGAAGTATCAACTATTCTGATAATCCCCATTTAAACAATTAAGAATAAATCCTACTGGAAAGGATCAGCTAATAAAATGGCCCCTCAAGGTAAGTTCCTTCTAGAAAAAGGAAATTTTCAATGTTGTTTTTCACCCTGAAATCTCCACCATTTGGTGTTAGAAACAAGGGACTGTGCAAGTCATGCTCCTTGCTCCAAAAAGTTAACTTTACCAGCTGACTTCATATACATTACACAGTGTAGTAAGAGGTATGGATTGCCAGGCATGCAAACTGCCTGGCTTACACTCTGCAAAGGCATTTGGAAGCAGTGATGAAAGCAAAACAAGGAAATAGTTAAAAATAATATTCATTACCATGATGTGTTATTGAAATGCTCAGTTAATTCCATTCTAATGAGCTGCATCAAGAACTCTAACACCACTTTAGTGTGGTGACTTCACTCAGAAGTTTTTAGCCAGTGGTCATAAAGGGTGATTTCACACCCTTCTCTGCCATTAAATGGATAAATTTTCCTTGCCTTCCTTCCTCACAAAGACTGACAGGCAGAACATTTTAGGACCAATTACAGAAGGTAACAGCAATGGAAAACCTGGGCACTGTCACCAGGAGCAAATGAAGAGAGTCACTAACAGTGAGATCTGCAAAAATTCCTGAAAAAGCCTTTTCATGGGAACTCCTGAATTCCAATCTGTAGTTTCAGCAAGTGGGGAAAAGATGCAAAACATCTGATGCTTTTTGCAAATTAGGCTTGCACCACCTAGAGTAGCTGAGATTCTACTGTTGCTAATAAGCATCTGCTTGTCACATCTATAATGGTTCAGCATCCAAGTGCAGAGCTCAGAAAGAAGTGTCTGTACATATCCAGCAAATCCAGCTTTCTGCTGAGTCACTGAAATACATATCTGTATGAGAAACACCAGAACAAACCCAAAAAAACCCCAGGTGGGATGCTTCAAGAATGTGCCATTTCTTCTGTTCTGATTCTAAATTTCATTTGCTATTATTGATATCACAATCTTCAAGATCAGTTTCCAGTCACACAGGTATAAACCCAGATATTACCCAGAAAAGAGTCCAGCATCCACCTTAACTTCCCAACCGTCATGGCTCCCTGCATGAACAGAGAGCCCAAGGGAACAGTGCTCTTGTTTAATAGCTGCTCTTGTACTTATTTCCATTGCTATGAAATTGGCTTTTAATTCACTTTCATTTCCTAAGCTATTTTTCTACAAAAAATTTTTTTGTATAAATCTCATGTAGTAACCTACATCTGTCTGAAAATAAAAGGTACCCTTTGATTAGAGCTGGAATGCAGCATCATATGCAGTGGGTTTGGAAACCTCTGCAGAAAAAAACATGTCTGCTTTAATACATCTCGCTCGAGGCAGCACAGGGTGAGGCAAGGACAACTGAGCAGTGTGCTTGAAAAAAAAAGGAAAAAAAAAAGCCCCTGCTTTTCTTGGCCAGTTAATGCATCAACTTCAGTGTTATTTACATGACTTTTGGAAGAGTTTGGAATAAAAGTAATTTATTTGCTGCCCTTCCTCTCTTTTAGGAGACTGCAGAAATCCACCTGCAAAACTGTTTCTGGCACCTCTAAGAATTAAACACTGGAAATTTCAGCAGCTAGAATAACTTACTATTAACTAGATCATGATATATATGGAATGGAAGTGAATTATATTTTTCACCATTTCCTTCAGTCTTTTAGAGGAATAATAAAAAACCCCTATTATATAAATCAATCTTCACTATATTCTAGAAAAAACAACAGCATACACTACAATGTGCAATAAATTTTCCCATTAATTCCTGGACTGAAAATGTGTTTTGTTTGATGTGCTTCTATTTCAACTCAGACCCGTTTTCCCCAGAACTACTCACTTGATGAAATATTTAATTCCATCAGCTGTATAAGCTTCTTCCCATCCATAAGGCAGACCTAAGAGATAAAGAAATGGGTAAGTCTCTCAAAACTCAAGTGACACAGAGAACATAGTTTTGAGATAGTGTAAGTTACAATGCTGTAATTTCAAACAATGTCATTAAAATATCATAAACTAATTCCTACTTTTGTAACAGATATAATATAAACATTACAGTTTAAAAAATACTTGCTGTGCCACAAAGCTACTAGCTTTGATGATTTATTACATTTATTAACAGATTATACTTTTCGATAAGTATCATTTGATGACACTTCTATTTCTAGAATGATGAGTAATACTTTAAGTAGGGTACTATTCTATATTCCTTTAAAAATTAAATTGTCCTAGCAAATCTTTACCTTTTTAATAACTATTTCTTCAAAATTAACCTGTTGTAGGGTTTGAAAAGTGCTGGAGAAAGAACCATCAGTCAGTGTGCAGAAATGCTCTCACTTTTGTGATACTGTACTGTAAAGTACATAATGGCAAGTGCAAGGACCTGAAAAACTGTGGGGTTTTTAAGACTAGAAATATGTATTAAATTTAAACATGCAAGAAAAATTGTTTTTGAAGTGTTTTGCCTGAAACTCATCTTGAAATGTTAGTGTCTTAGGAGTTAAACTATTTTTGTTCATGTCCCAGTGTATCTCAAAGACCAGCTCATTAGAACCATCTGTGAGCCTGCTTTTGGTTTAAAACTTTTATTTGGAAAATGTGCTGGACTGCACGCACCATCTGAGCTTTGAAAGCTGCCTCCTCCCAAGGACTGCTCTAAGTGCACATGTTTATTTTTTAATTATTTTAAAGGCTGATTTTCTTCTGTTGTCAAACCTTTGTCTCTAGTGTGATTCTCCTTAAAAGTCTGGAGAGGGATAACTTCAGTTCTCCAGTATAAATAGAATTCATTACAGCCACTGAATCAGGACTGGGCACACTGGAGCTGGTACAAACCTCCTGGGAAGGAATTATACCTGTAGGGGAGGTAGCAACAAGTAACCAAAACCCAGAACTCAGGAAAGGAACTTGAGAATTGGGTGCACTAGCACAGCACTGTGATCAGTAGTACAGCTTGAAAAAGAAAAAACACATGGGACTGATATTTTTTCCTATCACTTTTACCCCCATTAGTCACTTATCTCAGGCTTCTTCCCATTTTCAGTTTAGATCAGATCTATACAATCTGTTCCTCAAAACACGCCACCCACTACCTTTCAAAGAGAATAATCCACAGCTACTTCCCTTTAAACACAAGGTAGCTGCTGTGTAGCAGTTCTCAGGCTCTGACTCCATTATGAAGGGAGGAAGAAAAGAATGTTTTAAGCTATAAATATGCTAGACATGCTCACTGGTTCTTCCTTCCTCTTCCATGAAAGATGGGACCTTTATTCAGCATGGGCATTTTCTGATTATTTAAATGGCAATGGGATTCATCCCTCAATTGCTTCCATCTGCCCTGGCCCTTCCTTTTTCCTGCGTGAAACATGTGTGTCCAAATAAATGACAACGGATCTGCTCAATTAGGAATAAAAGCCCAGCATCTGCTATGTACTCACCCGGATCCCCTGCATCACCTGTTTCATTTATCTGCCCTAATTACACTTTTTTCCACTGGTGATTTGATTAAAATTATGGCTTTTTTTCCCTCTTCTAAATGAAGAACTGTACATAGGTAGCAATAACTGCTGCTCTGTATTCTTCTCTTACCCACTGAAGACTCTGCTTTTCAAAACCACTGAATACATTTGTCACCTACAAATGAAACTCTGGAAATATCTCCAGTGCTTTATTTGCCTTTTTGACTTTGTATGCATTAGATTGTGTACCCTCTCCATTCTTTACATGCTTCCATGTTCCATTTACATCGGTAGGTTTTTTAATGCTTTTATTTTCCACATTTTTTACTTGCTCTCTGCTAGTTTTTTAATGCTGTTCCCTTTCTTTCCTTCCTTTTCAGATTTTATTTCTATTTCTTGTATTTCCCCTGGTAGCTAGGAAGCTCTCATGTTTTGCATCATATTTCCCCAGACATCTTCTCCACTTCCTCCAAGCTCACTGTCTCCATGAATCATTCATAAAATGATCTACTTCCTCCTGCTTTATTTTTTCACACCCTCGAGGGTCAAATTTGTTGTCTGTCCCAGGGTCAAATGTGTTGTCTGTGACAGGATTTGCTTTGAACGGCTGCTAAGCTCTCACCTGGAGTAAATGGGAGGTAAAGGAGCTGAAAAAGTCTGAAATATACAGGATTTAGCCTACATAAACTCCAGCAATCTCAGATTTCCTGCATATTTACAATTTCTCGTGTGAACTGCAGCAGTCTCTTTGATGAATCTTCATAAATAATATATTTCGCTGCAGCTGTCTGCATAGATCATCTTAAGAAATTACAGATTTACAGTATTTAAAAACTAGTTCATTTCAGCAGAAAAAGGGCTTCTTGCCATTCAAATACTTGTGACTATTTACCTTCTGCAAGGCAAAGAAAAGGTAAAACTGCAAAAGCAATTGTTCATGCAAAAAGAAGAGCAGCCTCCTGAGAGAGAGCACTTTGGTCAAAATACACAATAACCTACCAGCATTTTGTTCTGAGTATATGCATTTAATTAGAGTTAATGCCAAAGAAATGTCTGTAATTCTCTGTGAAAAACACAACCAAGGAATCAGTTGCTGTTGTTTGTGTCCCAGCAGTGCTGCAGCCGGCAGGGTCCCTGGGGACTGCGCCTCCTTCCCTGCCTGCTGGGATAACCACTGCTCTGGAGTTATATAAAGCCGAGAGGAAATGAAGCCCTCGAGCAAACAGAACCTTCCTGATCCCTGATAAGTGTGGAGCTCATCGATCTTTATCACCTCCTTGGCTTAACAGGACAAAAACTGCACCAAGCACTGACACTGTGGGTCCCAGAAAAAAAGAGATGAGCATCAGCCCGATATAAACTTGTAGGAAGTGACAGACATGGAAGACTTTGCCTGCAGCTCCCAAGAGAATGTGTGTGCTTTCCCTCAATAACACTGCACATGGCAGCATCCCTCACGTCTCTAAAGCAAAAAGGGGGAAATACAGGTATTACGGGAAAAGCCTCATTTTCCTGGGCCGTTATCAAACCTAGAAACCCCAGTAATATAATTGGGTGATTTTTCCCCCCCCCTAAATAAGCTAGTTAAAAATTATTAAAGCAAAAGATATATGGAGATCAGCAGATGAAAGTAGTAAAGCAGATAGGACGGCAGAATATTTTGTTGACTCAAAACTGCAGTCCTGACATCAAAGTCCAAAACCACTCTATTTTGCTTATTTTTTGACAAAATTACTCCAAGGAAATGAGAGATTTAGAGCCTATAGTAAGACTCGATCAAAAAAATGCAGTGTGTACCCTAGGATTCTATCTAGATTTGGCCTACTTAGATGCTTCAAGACAAATATGCCCTTAAGTACTTTCTTTTGGCCTTGGGGCCAGAGTTTAAAACCCTCCTTCCATTACAAGCAGGCACCAAACATCTCCGATGAATCTGTAAGGAGTGTTAAGGACAACTGCTGCCCAGAGGTGCTAATCTCACCCTAAGTGCTTTTCTGTGAAACACAAACTAATTTCCAGCATTATTCACACCTTTGTTATCTATCCACCATTTAAAGGGTCTCTGGCTGTACCCTTCTTGTTATGGGTAAACAGTCAATATCTGGAATTAAAAGAAAGTTTAAGGGATATAGTATCTATCTGGAATGCTAAAGCCTCATTATACACATATTGTATTTCACAATGAACCATTCTTTGATCAACAACAGAAATAAGGATGTGTTTGTTACATATACTTTTATGACTTTTCCAGTTGTACATATCTTTTTTACATACTAGAGTATGGGCCATCTCATACCCTTTATTTATCTCCTGATAATTTATTTGTATTTAGTATCAGTCTCAAAAATTATGGCTTTTTTTTTAAGAAACAGGAATTACCTGCTAAAAGGGTTTCTGATACAGAAGATTTGCTAAAGGACATTAAAACCAGTTTTCTCTGTCACTTGATAAATGTGGTTTTGAATTCTGATCTCTTTTCAATAGCCATCAATTTCAGCTCTTATCAACAGTTAAACCTTCCTCCAGTGGCTTCAATAATAAAGGAAAAAGTGTTAATTAAGATCCCCAATGCCTTTGGCTCTTCTGTTCTGAGTTATTTAAGCAATGCAAAGAGGATGGAAAGCTGAAGGTCTGATTTGCTGGTTCTAAGTTGCCTGGTTTTGGATTCCTGAGTGCTACTGGAATGTGGAAATATCCCAGAGATGACACCAGAGGTATGGTGTGAGACCAGCAGAGGAACTTCTCTGTGACTTAAATAATTGACACAGCTAAAGCAAAAATCTGTGGAAAAATATCCACCCCTGTTTGTCCAGAGTGTTCAGTGGGGTGCAGGCACAAAATGGACTTTTATTATTCAAGGCTATCAATATTATAAGCAGTATTTTGCTGGGTTTTTTTTGTTTTGTTTTGTTTTGCTTTGTTTATTAAATTATAAACAGGTTCAGGAAAACAGCTTTCAGAAGTGAATATGCACTGCTGGCATTTGCTTGTGTGTCACTTTAGATCATTTCAACTGCTCTTCCCAAAACCAAATATATTTCCTTTCATAAATAATACTCTGCTAAAGGGACATTCCATTCCTTTTTTTTTCTTTCACATATCAAATTCCATTTTAAAGAAATCATTCCTTTTTTTTTTGTTGTTGGTCACTTAACAAAACAAAGATGGACTCAGTAGTCTTCTAGTGGAGACATCTGGGAAATAGTAGCAACTGAAACTTCTGCTGGTTTGGACTATGGTTGGCAGACTGGCTTGTCTCCCTTCAGTCTGTTCCTAGAAACCAGGCTTCAGGAACTGTATTTGTCTTACTTTGGAATTTAGGGCATGGTGAAAGATGAGCTTGTGTTTTTCCATTGCCTATTAATCATAACATATTGACCCATCTGTGTTGGCAAGCTCATTAATCTTGGATTAAAACAATTACAGCTTACAATTTAGGAGTTATTAAATAGCTTGTGCTTCATGCTGAAGGATTATATGAACAACTTTTAGATCTTTTTGGCAATTCTGAAATTACAAATTGTTATAAATGTCTTTCTTCTATTCTAATACTTGTCAGTGAAAAGCTTGGTACAGTTAATTAGAAACAGCTTGAATACAAGAGCAATTGCAATTTATGAACAATGACCAGTCAACTGACTAAAATTTAAGGAAATAAGAATGACCTCAAACAGCACATGTGGTCAGACATTAGTACAGACATTTTCCTCTCCTACCTAACAAGGAAGGAAATCCAAAGTTAGAACAAACTCTGCTCAATGTGAAGCTCTTCAGAAATGAGTAAGAGATACAGTCACCTGAGCAATGAGGTTCCTGTTACGTGTCTTTAAGAAAAATAAAGAATTACCTTTAAAACTGTACCATTTAGAAGCAGAATATTGGGAGAACAACAGAAAAAAATGCCCAAAGTACATATTTTTCAGATAAAGACTAATTATCTACTTTCACAAAACTCTTAGGTGCTGTAGGTTCCAAGCAATTTAGACTGTTAACATGATGAGAAGCGAACAGAGGAACCGATGCTCATTTTAATCTGTGCAGGAGGTTAGTAGTAGTCAAAATAATATAAAATAATCACCTTGGAAAAAAGAAATTCTTTAGCAACTTGGATCAAAAAAAAACCCAAGCTTATTTCAATATGTTTCTAATCAACTGGCTTCGAAAGTTCTTCCACACATCACATATTTGATAGTCAGATGTTCAAAAATGGATTTTGAGGAGGCCAAGATACCACAAAGCTGCTTGTCCCTCAGTATTATCACATTTCAATCATGGATGCAATAAATTTGTTTAGGCATTAGCTCAGGAGAGCATAAACCCTCCAAAGTGAGGGAGAGTGAAAGCTGGGAGGGGTTTCAGACCAGCTTCTTCTGACCAGCCACTGGAATTTGCATAATCTATTGGCTCTTATTATTTGCTTTTAAAAATGCATTTAACATACTGATTATCTGACACTGATTTTTGCATTTTTCACCTACACTGCTTCTTTCTAGAATGCTACTAGCTGTCCAGTGAAAATACAAAAGGATGCAGGGACAAACCACTCCAAATTATTTGGCTTATTGTGGTCAAGAATCTATTGATAAGGTCATGGCGATACAGAAAAATTAGAAAACTGCAGAATGCAGAAATCCATCCCTTTCACAGAAAAGGCTGTAAAGAAAAAGAAATCATACCAGTGTTCCATATCCTCCAGTGGTTCCCATCTGTTTAGTTTGCAAAGTTAAAGATGTTTTGTTTTATTTTAGTGTTAAAAGCTTCTATAGCTGAGTCTCAGTGACACAGTGAGAGAAACTGTACCTGAAGACCACAGGACTGGCAGTGCTCCCCGCTAAGATTGAAAAATGGTAAAAGGATGTTCCCCGTTACATTTTTCTCAGCCCCTCCCAGTTTTTGTTTAAAAGTATTCCTTTCCATGAATTAATTGCAGACTTTTTTTGCAGTTTCTCACTACTGACTGTTAACATGATGCTGTCCACTTGGGATGAGTCAAGAACACATTATTGCATCTACAACTGACTGAACACACTGCAAGTTACAAAGTAATTTTTGGGGAATATTAGCATAAATTAAATTGAAATTAATTTTGTTTATACCTCTGAATCTTGAACTGCTGAAGAGAAGACAGGGAACACATTATTAATTCTTAAATTAGAGAAACAGTCCTCCACTGGGGAATTTTACACCAATGCCATGTAGGCTAAAAGAAGTTAAATTCATGAAGTACTCTCTGGGGGACATTCTTGCTCTGAATTGGTACAAGCCACCTTCAGCTGATTAAAAAGAACCTGGAATAACCCATTCTTACTCCAGAAATACAAGTCTCTGCAAACAGGGTATTCACTATCAGGACGATTTAATTAGGAAGAGCCTGGAATACTTCACTGTATGTCCCAAGGAGTAATTTTTTTTCCCAGTTCCCCTCCTTTCTTGCTCCCCTGATTCCTCTGTTCTGGAATTCAACCATCTCCTTTCCTTACTGGATCAACTTCTCTTGTCAGCATCTATTGTGTTATCCACCCACTTCCATCACTGTCAGCTCCCATTGCTCACTGACGCATGTGATTGTTAAATGCAAGTTTAATTAGAAAGCATTCACTGGTAACAAATTAAAATGACTGCCTAAAATTAGAATTGAGCAGAAATTGTCTGAGATTTAAAAAGCAATAGTATTACATGATATGCCTTTCTTGCTAAGTAATATCTCACTTTTTTTGCACTGATGATGAAATTTAACTACAGAAGGGGCTGGTACGAACCACCTACAACTGAGAGACAGAACCACTCTTTGCTCAGCTCATCTCACAGCAAGGACTGACCAAAGTAATATTTTTTCCTTTTGAAGCAAGAAATGTTAGAATACCATCCTTTTAGCCTGATATAAAAAGCCTGAAGCTACATATAGGCACTTTAAAGACAGGATTTTAGAAATAATTTGTAATATTTAAAAAATAATGTTAAAAGTTCTTAAAATCTAAGATTTCTTTTTTTGTTATAAATCCAAAAGGAAAAAAAAAATCACGAAATGCCTCCATTTAGCATTCTGAACTTCACCTGAAGTGTAAAATTTACAGTGAAAGGGAAATTTCTGTTAATACCCACAGCAATCACTAATACAAGGCAAAAACCTCTCTGCTTAACTTTCAGTTAATGATCCAGATGCCTCATGCAGAGGTAACACATCGAGGGTGAGCCATAGATACATTTTGTATCTCCTTTAGGTCTCCTTTACAAGCACCAAGTAATTATGCCTTCCTCTAGCAAATTCTCCTTAAAATGCACTTTTAAAAAAGATTCCTCTCTCATTCTTGGCAATCAACTTTCCTTGTACTTCTTTCCATTTAAATGAACACACTTGTGCACTGTGTATGTCTGAGGAACTCTGCTGGCCCTCAGCTTCTCACTCCTACCTACTGAGGAGAAGTGAAAAAATGTGACAACTGCAGGAGCTGACAGCAAAGCCTACGAGCCCTCTGGAGACAAGATGAGCCCTGACAGCTTCAGCACACACTGATTCCCAACAAAGGGAATGTTGCTCATCCCCCTTCCCCTTGTCAGCATGAATCCAGATCTCTCAGGATGCTCAAAGAAAATTAACTCAGCACCGACTGACAAAAGCACACACACTGTTTTGGATCAGCTTCACTGCAATGGTCACTTTGCTTTTGGTCACCACCTTAAATGGTGACCCCCAACACCCAGACCCCCAGGGAGACACTGGGGTATCCACCTCTCCTCACAACCAGCTGGCTGCATCTGAGCTGTCCCTGCCAGTCAAAAAAGAAGGATGTCAGACTTGGAGTTGGGACTGACTCCTCAAGGATAAATTCCTGTCTCATCAGGGTATTTTCTGTCTTTCAGACACTGATCTGGGGCTGAGACCAATTCCTGCCTCCCCTGTGTATTTTCTCCAACTTGGGAACAATTTGCATCTCCATGCCACAGAACTTCAAAGTTTGTTTCCTCCCTTATGTCAAAACACCATGCTATAATGAGGGATTAATGTATCAAAATTCTAAGCATTATGTCAACAGACATTAACAGAGAGACAGTTTAGGAAGTATTTACCATCCAGTAAAATTGTTGAATCTGGAGAGTTTTGACTTCAGTCTCCATAGTTACCAAGAGCAAATACAACTTGTATGGGAAGAGGCACAAAGTCAACTAATTTTTTCATAGAGGGGTCACAGTCTGAACTAAACAAGTCCATAGACTTTTAATGAAGTTTTTTTTCAAATATGCTGGAAATTATCCTAATGAGACTGCACTAATCTTGTTGGGTCATCTGTATTTTAAGCTATAATAATATCACTTGTTTTTCATTATTAAAATGTTTTGATTTGAAAGTCAGGACAGGCAGTGCCTATTCAAAAGCTGAATCATCTTTTCTCATTAAAGGTAAGTGAATGGAGAGAGAATAATTTGCTTTTCTAGCAGCAACAACAGAGTTCTGAAATCTAGGTCACATTGAAGAACTGTCTTGAAAAACAAGTTTTAGACACTGAATTGTGTTTTTCCTTGCTGTGAAACATGGGGATTAACATGCATATTCAATCGCCAATAAATCAGCATGCAAATTGTTCACAACTGATATTTAAATGTGTTTTCTGATTTGATCAGGTTCTGAAATTATTCTGTCCTTATTAGTGTCAGCTTTTATCTGGCTTCTCTGCTTGTCCATAATTACTGTAATGTTCTGATTCTCGGACACCAAATTAAATAAGCAGGGTCTAGTTCCTGGGCCGTGTAACAATACCCCCAAGTAAGGCCACTTAGGTGAAAACAATGTCATTCCTCACTCACGCTCAACAAAACATGGGTTTAGTCCAAGGAAGGGGAGTTTGGGGATAATTCAGGATTTAAAACCCACTGGTAAAAGGATCCTTCTTTGAAATTACATTGAAAAACAAGATTAGAATTTTTTAAGGGCTTGACTAAATGGATCAAATGTCTGAAATAAAAAGAGTGCAGCTAAATAAAGACAACAGTCAAGTGTTGTATTCAAGGTGTGGATAACCAGCTGCCCAGAAGAAAGTGGGCACACCCAGATGCTTTTGGTTGTGGGAGTAGAAGAAAGCCCAAACTTGACACCAACCAGTAACATGGAGCTACTGGGGAAAGGAAAACACCATTTGGGACCTGGTGTGAGTTTATACTAAAGCAAACAAGCTTACTGCATTTTTGTCTCCCTCAGGAAGCTCTCAAGTACAGAACTCAATACAACTTTGATGAATTGGAGAGAAGTCAGAGAAATACAAAGGTATGGAAGTGGCCAGGAGAGATGTGGTGCTGAGAAAAACTCAGCGAACTGGTGTCATTTGGGGGAATAACAAACATGGTGGAGTTGCTACATGGTCTTCAAATATGTTAAAAGCTGCCACTAAGAGGAAGTAGCGGGGTGTTCTTAATAACTACAGGGGTCAAGACAAGTAGTAAGGAGGAGGATTTAAGCCAAAGGAAAAGGTTTCTGGTGGCAAAGATAATTAAGGATAGCAATAGTTGGCCCACAGAGGCAGTGGGATATGCTAGACCAATACCTGTTTGTTTGAATTAATAGTAATTTGTGTTGCTGGAGGCACATGGATGGATGGTCTGATTGCTGGAGGTCCTTCCCAGCTAATTTTTTTCTGATGCCTTGGTAGCAACCTACCAGTTGCTACTTTTGCACACGTTTGAGGAATTTACATTACATGCAGACATTTGTCCTTCTTCCCATTTGCAAGGCGTTTTTATGTCTTGCTTCACAGAAGTGATATATTTTAATTATATTATACACCAAAAAACTCCTCTCTCCTCTCCTTTGAGGTATTTTATTGTAAACCCAAGGCAATCCTGGCCAGAGAAAGAGGGTTTAGGGAATGTTTTTAAGGCTTGTCAGACAGCACCTGTACTCACACCCCAACATTAACACTAAAACCAAATAAAACCACAGCAAGAGGTGAAACAGCAAAAGGGGTTTTTTGGTCTTCTTTTCTTTTCTTTTTGGTTATTCTTTATTGGATTTTTTGCTATATTTTTTATTAGCCTTGATTTCACTGCACTGGCATAACTTATTTCTGTAAATCCACATAGGCACTCCTTTTAAGTACAGATAAGCACTTAAATATTACTATGTTATCGATGATACTACAGCTTGGAAGCCTCACTTTTTTTTTTTTTTTTTTGAGTCACGGATCACCACCCAACATCAAGACCTCTCCCAGACTATCATAATAAATCTTGCAATTGAAAAGAACACAGAAGAGTCCATGTTCTGCAGACAAGCTGTAAATCAATCATGAGACTTTTGCAGTTCAGTGGCTGATGACTGAGTACAGCCTGGAAACCACAGCTATAAGTCTAAGTTACCTAAAAAATATGTGGACAACCATGGATTACAAAATTAGTGTGGATGCAGCACACAGTACTGAAACTTCGCATCAGAACTACAGTACTAAACTGCAGCAACTATGAAAAAAAAGGCAAGAAATCCAACCCAAAATGTTCTCAGAAAAGTGAACAGGAGCCTATGGCTGTCTGTGCTTCCTCATCAGCCATTCCCTTTCCTAAAGAAGATTTCCAGGTCAGAAAGTGCAAACATTCTCCCTGGCACTCTTCCACAGTCCAGGCATTTTTGCTCAATGAAAAGTCACTGCATAAACATCACACACAGTAATAATAAACCAGAAGCAAAGAATTTTTACAAGCACTAATAAACTTGACAGTTACCAAAGGCTGCTGGGAAGAGCATCCCTGGTGTAATAATAAATTCTAGTAATTCTAACTTACTGTCCAGGAAGAAAAAGCCCCCTGCTTTCAGGATTTCCTATCAATAAGACACTTAATCAGAAAAAACCCATGAATATTAAATTCAGAAGACTTTTGTTAAATCATTGTGTTTTTGTTGTTTTTACCTGTGAATGAGCAAGTCAGGATTCATATTCCTTTTCAAAATTGGGGTAATAATTTTAATCAAGGTATAGGAACCATGTCAATAAAGCACTTTGTATCACATTTACAGACTGGAGAGGGAATGGATGTGTCTCACAGGTCTAGCGCTCCCTTTCCAAATTAAATTTTATGTAAACTCGTTTTAATTTCATTAATATCAGAATTATTTTCAGTACTGTACAATATTACATTTCTTAAGTGGAACATTTATTTTCTGTTGCAATGAAACATATTCAAATTCTTGGATAGATTTTCTTTATGAAATTGCAGTTCTATGAACACTGTCAGAATGACAACTCTTCATTCTTATTTACCATGCAGGCAAAATTGGACATTTACATGATCTTCAGAAAATTAGAAGTCTTGCTGCAAGTAAACAGTTATGTAGGAAAAAGTTTTTGAATTCTTGACTGCATCCTTGTAAAATTATATTAAATATGATTGGACTTTTTTCCTGAGGATTACAGAAACCATCTTCCCCTCTTATGCAAATTTGAATTTTAATTTTTATGCAAGTACATAAGTTGTTCACCTTCAGGTTTCTTACTGTGATCTGATTTGCAGTGTATTTAAAGAGTTGCAGAAAACCTATCAATTTTTTAATTGATACATTTATTGAAACATTCCCATTTTCAAAATAAGGCAAAAATTTAACGAGGTCTGTAATACAGTGTGAAACAGATCCACTTCAAATCTTGTGTATATTTGATATTGTTTATTGGAAAAATTAAAATAATGTAATTCTGAGATTTATATATTTTCTTTTTAATGTCAACTCAAATAAGATTCAATAGCAAAAAGTTCATTGAATAATTTAATATTATTACTTTTGGTAAAAATAAAACTATCTTTCCATTAAGTATTTTTGTTTGGAGGGGGAAAAAAATGAACCTTCAGGGACTAACAAAACTGTGAAATTTTCATTTGAATAAAACAGTTGATAAATTCTCTTTTGGGAAAACTCACTTCTTTTGTTGCTGGTAAAAGTTTCAAAGGAATAATAAAATTTCACCAAATTAATATTTTCTAGTAGAAGTACTGTCTCAGGTAATGTTTAGCTGACAAACATAAGCTTTTTACCTTTAAAGCACACAGCACTGATATTAATTCTTTTGCTAGCAAAAACTATTAAAAAGGGAGCTGTACAGCTGTGTTCAAGACATATTCTGTACAATTTATCAGGTCTCTTCTATTTCTGATTTCAGTAATTCACTGAAATATTTATGGCCTTGCCTGAACAATGAATACACAGAGTTACCTCTTTAGTTATCATTATGCTGCTCCTTCCCAAGCAGCTCTCCCAGTGAGGAAGGAAAGGTACAGTTCTAGTTTATCAGCTGAAATAATGTCAGAGGTATTCCCTCAATGCACACTCCTCCCACAAACTGGACCTTGCAGGAATTAATTTTGCTTAACACTAAAAATATAAGGAGATACAGCATCTTTAATATCAGGAGTCAAGCTAACAGAAGTTAACCAGGACATCCCTGTCCATGGCAGCATTCAGCTGGATTTTGATGTACAGGCATAAGGTAAAAAGGGGAGGGGGAACAGCCATGTTCTGGCAGATGAAGTACAGCCAACTACCTGCAAAGTTACAGCACTGCTGTGGTCATATACAAGATTCAAGAAAAAAATAGCAAAAATGTATAAATAAATAGTGTATAATAAATTTATAAATAAATAGCATTTATTCTGTTGTAATAAACACAGCAGGCCTGCAACAAACAAAAGAAACATAAGTAGTTGATAATACTGTCTCTTTTCAAAATAGCAAAATTGTTATTTGTGAAACCTTGCTACTCTACTTTATAGCTTAGTTCCACCCACACTGTCAGAAGAATGGGAAGGGATAACTGACACTTTCCTGACTACAGGATGGCTTTGGCATTTGAACACAATGTAGTTGAAAAATCCCTAAACTGAAGAAATGGATAGATCCAATATTTCAGCTTTTAGTGCCAAAGATGTAAGGCATTGCCCAAAAATCAAGAGCAATTTAACCATCAAGAGAACAAGCACTAATGGACGCTGAGCAGCAGCAGTTTCTAGTCTCTTATCTAGTCAGCATTCAAGGAAAATGAATATAAAACCCAGGCAACTAAATTTCTGCCTGTAGGATCTTCAAAATCAAATGCGTAGTGACTGGCAAGATCAATATGAGTAAATTAAGTAGGAGTTTTGGAATGTGTATTAATTTGGAGATCATTTGAGTGAACTCCAGCATGATTGCCTTGTGTGATATCCCAGGCTGAGAGCAAATTAAAAGAACCTGATGGGAGAAAATAGCTCAAAATTCACTGCTTGAGTTCCCGCTCAGTGGAGAACCTGGCTTCAGAGCACTTCCTGGATGTGGATGGCTGGGATTGTGTCAACTACTTCAAGATTGTATTTTTGGACAGAACTTTGAGAGGGAGAAAATTGGCAGCCAAAATACTTTAAAGCTGTGTTATACGAGTGCCCATTTCGAAATGCTGATTGCCTGCTCTTTGATGAGGAGATAAGTATGTTCCAGGGTTGATCAGATTTTGGTCATTACCAGTACCCAGTGTATTCCTTTTCTAAATTTGTAATAGAAAAGAAGAAAATGCTATCTCTATTCTATTTGACATGAGTGCAGGCAGCAACTACTTTTAAACGCTGCAGTTCTTCACTGAGGCATTATTATCCTCTGTATGATGAAAGTAATTTCAAGTGTTCAGGAGATGCTCACATTCTGTAAAGCAGAACAGTCTCTCAAGGCCTGGTTTCTAAAAATTGCTTACAGTCTTTAAAGAAGATGAAGAATGGCTCTTTCAAGGGACAAGCTTGATTATTCTGTTATTACTTCATTATTTGCATTTTGGGAATTGGAGGATCCTGAAGTAGTAAGCCCTGGAAAACGAGCTGTTGGTTTTTTTTTTCAGAGTCTTCACTTGAAGAATCACCAAAGTGCTTTCACAGAGCTGTCACTCAGCCTGCAGAGCTGAAAGCTGATTTGCAGCAGTATCACAAGGCAATATGTACTTGAAGATTTTCAGGAATACACTGAATGTCTTCAAGCCTCTTCCCTCAGGCAAAACGTCAGGCTATTACAGAGGAAGGGGATAGTTTGTGTGGATAACTCATAAATATGTCATCTTGACCTGGCTGTCAAGGAAGATTTTTTACAAAGGAAGCAGTTTTCTACACTCTACAACCCTGTCTTGGCACCCAGGCTTTGTTTCACATGTATTGTAAATGAATCAAAGAAGAATTTTGACTGGGGCTCCTTTACTTTGTATTTACAAGAATGAAGCAAATAATGAAAGAGAAGTTCTATTTAGAAGGTAAAATGTATCACAAAGGTTGCCCAGCCAGACACTCTGATCCACTGAGCAACCTCAAAAATATTAACTCCAGTTCTCTCTCTAAGAATACGGTAACAAGTTATGTTGTGGACACCTTCCTGGAAAAAGGAAAATCCTTCAATCTGCACTGTAGTCCCTATTACACATTTTGATAGATGGTATTTATGAAATGCCACATACACAAGAGCCCCCTTTCTATGACAGCCCATCCATAAGAAAATTTCAGATCACATGGAAAACATTTAGTGAGAAGCTGGCAGAGAACACTGCAGACAGAATGCTATTACGTAGTTCTTTTGCCTTAACTACTTTTTTTTTTTTTTTTGGAGGGAGAGGGAGAGGGAGAGGGAGAAAAAGCCAGTGAGATTTAAAGCTTTAATCTCATACCCAAGCTTGTCAGAGCCCAAATCTATCTGTAATGCTCTCCAAATCAGAATGAACTCAGAAAGATGACGTTCAATCTTTAAATCCTTCTCTGCAGACCTATTTTTAATTCTCAGGTTCATAAAATGGATCCCTACTGTGGCTCCAGAACTTTGTAATATGTATTCTACCTATTATGTTTGATACAATCACATGTTGGAATTCAGCTGCATTTAGAACCAAAAGTTTTCTTTGCACTATTTCCTGTGTAGGGTAATAAAACCAATTCAGTGTGACAGAACTATGACTGTCATTGATGAAAAACCAATTATCTCCTCTCCTGGTCGCTGTTATTCTTTTCACTCCACCAGTAATTCTAACTCTAATATTCTGGACACTTTTGGACAAATTTTATCTTCTTATTTTGCTTTCTTTGCCACAGAGTGACAAATGCTTCATATAGAACATCAAAAACTTTTTTTCTTATCTTATTTTCTCAACAACCATTTTTTCATTCTCTTTCTAAATTAATTTCTGAACAGTCAAAACTATTCAAATATTTGATAAAATAATTATGGCCAACCATAATTAACCACCTTTCCAAAACCTCCTGTGATGTATGATTTCTGTTCCATTTTTGTAAATCGGTCCATTTAAGCTGGATTAGAACTGACATGCCTCCTCAACTATAGGCAAATACCATCAAAATACACAATCATTTCAATGATGTGAACCAGGAATTATATGATAATACAAAGCTGTTTCTTAGATTTTTCAACTGATGCAGTTTATTACAGTCACACTCATGAACTATCATCATTTTCACCAATGGGAACAAATTTCTGTTCATGACCTGAGGACATACATGGATATCTCCAAATGGAACTGCTGCCTACATTCACTCCCTACAGCAACATCTTCATGAAAACACTTTTATATATGTTCATGTAAATCCAGCAGAATAACATTTTGAAAATATGCCAGTATGAAAAACAGAGCATTAAAGTAACAAAATTCTGCTAGATTTACATGATTCCGGTAATCTTCATATTCCTTACTTTGGCATTAATTTTGTGCTTTAAGTCTTCCTGTGAAGAAATGTACTCTGGAATAACTTTACATTCGAATTATAGTTTGATGAAGATTGTTTGACCTGACACTGAACCTGCTCTGTCCTTACATGCTAGGAATGATTTATTCTGCCAGCTCACATCCAATTTTAAATGAAATTATCCATCTTCTTGGCTGATGAACTGATACCAGATTTCAAAGTACACAGAGACAGACACTCACAATCTACTTCCAAAATGGCACGGACAGACTTGGCAAGGTCCCTGGCTTCTGCTGCAAGAGCTGCTGTAACAGTAGGTCCGACCCTTCCCAGACGAGTCAGAAGTGCTTTAGTGGACAATGTTCTTCTGTCACTAAGATAAAAAAAAATAAGTGTTTATTTGTAAGATGATAAAGGAAATTGCTCCTTTTAATAAGGTAAACTTATTTTTCTAAAGTGGTTTTGTTCTCACTATATGAACAAAAAGGATTCCTGCCCCCAGACCAGTGAGTTTGCCTCAGCAGCAATCCTGGCTGAACAATGAAAGTATTTGGAAAGTTCAATTCAAGTAACATTCACAGCTCAAAATGCAGTGTCAAGGACTCAGTGGGTGTCAGGAAAGGAACTTGAATGGAATTTTCATGCCAGCATTTAAGAAGGGACACTGCTTGATGGGACCCAACTCTTATCTTCTCTGCTGTTAGTGAGTCAGTTTGTCACCCTGGCTTAGTATTTGATAATTAATCCATTCACTAAAATAAATTTTATGAATTTCATAAAACAGACAACATCATTGTTGTGAGCAGTGCCAATGGGAACTGCATCTCACTGATTATCTAGGATATCCTAGTTGGTCTGAGCCTGCATAGGTTTTTTGAAATAAAGTTCCAGTTCACTTCACTTAAATACATTTGATTTCCTTGAGAGCTGTATTGAAAAAAAACTACAGGAAAGAGACTGAAGAATTTTACTGTTACATAAATATTAATGGAATGCTATCTGGGATATATAGGCACAGTCATGCCAATTTTCTGAAGGACTAAAGGCTGCTTAAATCTTCTTCAATATTACCAGCAGCTTTTTAAACAAGAAAAGTAATAGAATGTAAATGGATACACATTTTATCAATTTATTTATATGCTACTAGATTCATTGTGATGCAAAATCACCTAGGAGAATCTAAAAAAATATTAAAAAATTATAACCCACTGTTAAGTTCCTTGCATTTTAACTAATCCTTAGTACATTATAATTACTTTATGGAAACATCCAGATAATCATAGCTATGTAATTACTAAGTGTTTTAATTTAATTCAGAGGTTTTTAATGAAGCTGTATCCTGAAAGCCTAATTTATAATTCATGCCATTTCCTCTCCTTCAATAAAATGACACTCAGAACTATACTGCAGAAGTATAGAAAAAAACAAGGCAGTTTTTTGAAACTTGGAAACAGCAGTAGAGTTTTTCACTATTAATATTACCATTTCATTACCTTACAACTGTTGAGGAAGTAGAGTTATCTGAAAGTACTTCATGCACAACCTGTTGGTCACAGTCAAGGAGTTAACAGTTTATAAATCAATACAGTCAAAAAGTTAATACCCTATAGTTTGATGTTCTATTTGGGGGTGGGGAATTTGATTTGCAATTAAAGAGTCTAGTGTCTCCCAGCTAGAAGTGCAAAAGTAAACCCCAAAATATTATAACCCCTCTAAATGAAGTAAATGTAACAACATCACTTTTTTTGCTGTTGTTTCATAACATGCCAAAGGATTATCAAATATTAGCCTTTTGCTTCTGAGGAGTTTCTCAGAAATTGATAGAATTTAGGTGGAAAAAATTATCTGATCATTTTCATTTGTCCAGTATAGCAAAACACAAAGATTATATAAACCTCTGGGTCTGTACACTTATACATAATTTGTATTTCTAGAAATGAAAGGATCTCTGTAAACTAGCTTATAGCCATTTTACTATGCTCATTCCTCACAAACATCAACACAAACCTTTTTCAAATTAGGTACTGTTAGAAATTAAAGGCAAAGTTACCTCTACAAATTGTAGCAATTTTTCAGTGGCCACCTCAAAGGTCTTCCTGGCCGACTCTGATTTCCGCAGCTGGCAGTCAAGCACTGTCACCCTCTTTCTCAAGTCTTGAAGGTTCTCCTGGGAAAGGTATTTTAAGGCTTTTATTCTAATAATTTTTCTCCCATGGATCACATGGGGACATGGTGTGAACAGAGTGCTTGGAATGTTTAACACGCTCTTATTCTACATTTCTGTAAAACACAGAACTGGAATGCCTGACCAGCTGGCAAATCAGCTCCAAACTACAACAGATTGTGGCAAATGATAGAAAGGTAAATTAGAACTGGAAGATAACAAGAGGGATAGGGCTGAAAATTAAGAGAGTTTGAACTGATTGATGAATAGATCAAAAATACCAACCTGATGGTGACAGTGTCTCTCAGCAGGGTGCCATAAACAGCCAGAACAAACTATGTCCCCTGGTTTGCATCCTTTTGGCCAACACAGTAATTATGGCACATCTTAGAGGAAATTACCCCCTAGGAAGTCTCAGCATGCACTTGTATAACCTATTGATCAGTGCTATGCATCCCTCCCTCCTTCAGTAGAGAAGATGTGAGCCCTGTTAGATCCAGCCCTGGAGGCTCTGGGTTTCATTAGAGCCCCTGACACTGTTCCTGTGACAGGACCACGAGTAAAATCCTCACATGTATGTGGGCATGTCTGTTTAGCTCAGCTGTCTGCTGGACGCAAGATCTAGAAAGATCTCTCCAAAATACAGAAAAAGCACTGACCTACACTGTGATGTAAAAATTGTTAAAAATCAATTTTTACATCACACTGTAGGTCATCATTCTGAAAGCCCACAACCTACTCTAAAACCCTTACAAAATAATCACCAAAACCCACTTATTAACTTTACTGGAAGCAAATAATTTGTCTGTATATACTGTACAAAGCAGCACAATCATCATCACCCTGAATGTCAAAGAATCTGTTGATTCAAACACCTTTTTTGGTAATTTCACTGTCCACTCTGAAAAAGCAGCTGGTGAGAGACCTCACTCTTTCACACTAAAAGAGGAACCAATCTGATTTTTATTTGCCTCAACATATGTTATATTCAATTTAGAGAATGTTTTAGGGGGAGATTTAATCGGGCATTAAAAGAAAAAAAAAAAAAAACAAACAGGTGTGACCCTGCCTGAAACTTAGTGCCTGTAACTGACTCTCCTTTCATAACAGGATGAGACTGAAGGCTATTATACAGAGTTGGTACCTACTTGATACTGCTTTTTTGGGGTAAGAAATGCAAAGACTCAAATCTCCACACAGATATTGTAATACTCAGTCAGAATTTCAGGAACTCAAGCTAGAATCTCTGGAACAAACTTCCAGGAAAACAACCCACATCCTCTGAATTTTTTTAAAATTTAGAAATCCAGAATCTAGAAAACAAACTGTACTGCAAGAATATTCAATTAATTCTCAGGATGAAATAAGGCATTTCAGTAGGTTTTCTTCACTAGGTCATATGTAAATCCATTTTTTTCATGAGGAAAACAAGGTAACCACACAAATGTCAAGCTGCTTGCTAAAACATAAGTTATGAAGGAAAAATTTTGAAGCGCGTCAAGTATTTTATTTCTTAGCTTGTTCTGAAATGCCTCACTGGAAATGAAGCAGATTTAAAATATAAGGCTCAATTCAATTTTTTTTTTTTTTTTTTTTTTTTTTTTTTTTTGTCAGGATTAGTAGCATTTAAATGATCACCTTGATTAAATCTAAATTTACTTTAGAACAGGACTGGACTTTACATGGTAGTTATTTGCCTAACAGCAACATAAACTGAAGGCCATTTTCACATGAGTACAAAAGCATACAAATATATGCAAGGTGTAGTCTTTAAAGACAATATACCTGCAGCCCAGAAACTATTCCATGCTTTAATGCTTGGGATGTGCCACTCTGACCTATAACCCACATATGCTGGGAGCTCCTGTTTTTCCAGCCCAAAGATGTCTGGATAAAGGAAGCCTCGTACACTTCACATTACCCCCTTCACTACGCATCATCCCAGTTATTGAATAATACAAGACAAACAGTGACCTACTTTAGAAAAGCAGATGAAAAGAAAATGAAAACAAGATACATGACAACAGCAAGGAAACCATGGTAACACTGAAAGGCTTTGCTTACTTTATTTTGGCCAGAATGCTCAGCGAGCTGAGCCTTCAGCTCTCCAATTTCAGCCTCCAACAGGCGAATCACTTCTTCATAGTCCATCTCCATTCCCCGGGCCTGCCTTTGTGCAGCCTCTGCAAGGTGAATTCTGCTTCGTAGGGCTCTTGTCTCCTCCACAGCTGCCTTGGCTTCCTGAAGATTATAAAATTCAGTGGAAAAGATACAACTTCAGCTTCCAAAAAGAACAGATTTTGCTCACAAGTACTGCAGTTGGCATCAGGGCTACCTGTTAGTCTTCATGATAGAGGGCTCAATTGTTAATTTTTAATATATGATGTGCAAATGAAAACCATGTATGTACAGAGACATAATTTTCCTAATAAATTAAATAACAAGTTCTATAAATACTCAAAATCTACTTGAATGAAAGATTTTCTTGAAATGCACCAGATGCTGTTAATCTGCCCCAGTGCTTCCATACCAAAAAAGAGAGATGTTAATGAGATGTTACTTCATTTCATTATTATTGCCTGAATTCATACTCTAGTCACAGCTCACACATTATGTAGATGGACTTTGAATGTAAGTATTTAGTCCACACTCTTCTCAGAATCAGTACTTTTTATAAAATCTATTTTTCTGCTTAGTTCCTGCTCCTATTATCCTGAATTATCACAAAAGAGTGTTAGATAAAACTTTTATATATAAATATGTACAGAAAACAGAAATTCAGAAACGGTTAGCTTTTAATTCAGCTAAATGAGTCCCTAAATGTTGCAAAATCTCCTTTCAAGAAAGATGTTGCTTTTTTTAGGACTGAATATGAATTGAAGTTAACTTTGATTAGTAAATTAGAAAGCGAAATTAAAGGTCTGTACAACAGATGAGTTTACACTCATTTAGGAATAAAACAAACGAACTGCTCACACAAAATGTACAGGCTCACTGGCACAAAAACCACTAAATCATCTCTTCCCTCAGCTATTAATTAATCTGTAGGAAAAGTCACTTCATATCTATTTACTGAATAATTAAAGTTATCAGACTTGAATATACAAATTCACAGATCTAGAAGTTTTTTGTAGAAGTTGCTCAGTTAAGGATACTTAGGTGAATATTCTATTCCTGGTCTACCTATTACATCTTATAATTTTATCATGGTTGGAAATGGAACTAGAGGGCAAACAGGTGCATGTAGAGGAGAAACACACTATGACTCTTTAACATGGAGGAAATAACCTTCTAGAAGCTAGGTTTGAAATTGCTGTTTCTAAAAAACTTAGATGACCAGATCTTCCTGGTTTGTTTTTGGAAGAAATTGCATGTAACAGGTGTCATAATGGAAATGTCTAGAGAGGTCAGTTAAAAATGCAGATTTAATTCTCTCCTAATATAGAAGCATTTGCTCTGTACAATCGATATCCTTCAAGTCAGGTTTTCCTATACTTTGTGATAATGTTCTTTCTGTAAAATGATCTACCAATCTCAGATTCATATGACCTTTAACCTCTACACTGTTAGTCTTAATGAACAATATATTCCAGGCAATAAATCAGCTAATCTCAGTGACATATAACCAGTACATCATCTTCCTCATCTTTGCAATATAATACCAATTTGGACAATGGCCAGGGACATCCTGGTCTCTCAGAAAATAGTGCAGTAGAAGAAGTAACCACACATGTAGAACAGCAACATCATTAGTGAACAAAGGTAACGATGGTGTTGTATAATTTAGAGGTTTCTGGGCACAAGCACTAAGAGATCCATTTAAACAACGTTTAATTTGACAGCAAGTAGAATGATTTTCTTTTTTTCTTCTAGAAATGTTGGAACTACATAAGGACCACCTGCACCTGGAAACACAGACTCATTCCCAAGCTTATTGCTCCATGTGTGTGCTATTCCTCACGTTGGTGTCACAGCTGTGTGTTTACAGCACTAAGAGCAGTGTGATGGGCATTACTGCTCACACTGCCTGAAAGCACAGCAATCACCCCTCCTGCAAGCTGCTCGTGGCACTCTTTTTTTCTAGAAACAATTCAGGGAACACAGAGACTTCTAAGAATTTATCAACCTGCAGAAGTAGAGGTCAAAATTACTGCCTTTGGGGTGGGCACTTTCTTGCCACTGTAAGAAACAAAATGAGTCAACAGTAAGGAGAGCTGAGCCCTGCTGCTACAGAGGATGAACTGGGAACCTTCAGCAGCAAAGGCATCCTTGGGAAAAAGGCTGGAGGTGGGAAAAAGACTCTCAGAGACAAAAGTGAAAAGATGCTCTGACATTAAGTTTGACTAAAAAAAATGAACACAGAGGCCTTGAAAAAGGGTGGCATCTTAAAAACCCACACTTAGGAATTATTTAAATAAACCGACATAAAAAAGTGAATAGAAAATTGCTATTATGAAAAGGGAGGACTTCATTTTGAAAGAAGACCTCCTTGAGATAAAGGTTTAATCTCTTATAATCCAGAATTGCCTTTACTCCTCCATTGTTTTTTCAGAACCCCAGTTGTTGAATATTAATTTCTCTGTAATAGCAGACTAAGTATGACCAGATTTCAACAGTGAAAGACCTAAAGGAATAATTAAGGAACAATGGCTTCTTACATTACAATGAAACAATTACACACTACAACTGAATTAGTAAAATCATCTGACACACCAGAGCTGTTTTCTGGAGCAGAGGGGCACAAAGGGAAATGTTTCCATCAGGTTTTTCCATTCTCCAGTTACTGGAGATGGCACTGTGAGGACAGAGTGGGTTCTCTCACCCGGCAGGTAAGGGGCCCCACCAGTGAAGAACTGATAGGTAACATCCACTCTAGCAACATGAGCTCTTGTTCCACTCAAATGTATGAAAAAAGTGTCCAAAGCCAGGCAGGATTGGGCTTGGAGCAATCTGGGATTGTGGAGGGTGTCCCTCTCCATGGCAGGGGGGTGGAGTGAGATGAGCTTTAAGGTCCTCTCAAATCCAAATTAATCTAGCATTCTAAGACACAACAGATAGGGGATCTGCAGCTGCTAATATTTCATTTATGTAAACACCTCATGGGACCCATTGTCCCGACCTGGTATGAAGCCACTACAACCAATAAGGAACTAACAGCTGGAGGAGAGAAGTTGAATCCTTAAAAAAGCAATTTCAAGGTACAGGTATCTTCCCAAGCCATGTTCTGTTTCTTCCTTGGATAAATTTGAGTGTCAGAAGGTTTTATCCAAGTTTTATTCCAGCCACCACAAACACCAGAACTAAGATAGTCTTTTAAACCACATGAAAACTGCAGTTAGAAATCAACTGTGCGTGTTGATTAATTCTGCAAAAATTTTATGTTGAAGTCATCCTTTAAAAGAACTTTGAGTAACTTTACTTTTATTAAAAAAACCTTTACTTTTATTTTAAAAAAATCTAATGAAGTAAACCCAATGCTTCTTTCAGGCACGGTGAAATAAATTAGATACTGCTTCCAAAGTAGCAGCCATTCAAAGCCACAGGGTAGCAAATCTCAGCCCTATGAACCAGCTCCAGGAGTTTGGGATACCACAGACAGCATCTTATCTTTATAACCTCTCCCATTTCCTGTGCTTAGCTGAGTGCTCCAGCTGACAGAAACTGCCCAGAAAAAGCCATAGTACAGAAGGGATCATTCAGGCTGAAATACCCCAGGACTCTCAGGCAGCACAGGATCCAGTCCAACTCCTCCAGGAAGACAGAAGACATCATTACAGATTTCACATTCATGCTCTTGGCAAGACTTCAGGTACTCAAAATTGCCTTTCTGTGTTCTGTACCAATTTCAGCTTACATATGATTTCAAGCGAGCCCCAAAGATATAGTGCTATATCACAACTTCAAAGCAAAAATAGATCAATTAATGAATTTGAATTGTCACATGCCAATATTAGAAAATGATTACTATCTCACTGCAAGTTTAGCAGCATTTCTAATCTGAAAAGTTTACTCATGCTGTTAGTTACTGAGTCAAGCACTGTTTAATGAATTGGTACTAACAAAGCATGTTCATTAACCAGAATATTTGTACTTGTCTTAATTAATCTATAATCTCTGCAATTCACAATTAGTAGAAAAGAGAAATACCACAAAATGTACCCCAATACATATGTGGTAACTTAAATCCTCATTTAAAGCCTTGTTTTTTCAGGAAAGCAGTCATTTAAAAAAAAATGTTTAAATGATGCTGAAATCAGAAGACCTTAAGCACAGACTTAAATTGGTTTTTTGTTTACTTTGGTTGTTACTTTTAATCAGGCCATTAGGGCTCAATAATGTACTCATTAACTCCTTTCACTAACCAGCTCAAGCAGGAATGCACATCATAAGTTAAATGGCAACTTGTACTATAAGTAGCCTATTTTCAAAAAACTTATCACCACGAATTTCACTGCCAATATTGGTTTTAAACAAGAGAAATAGATACATAATAATATATATAAAACACTTAAAACATGCACCAAGTATAAACAGAAGAAAATGTCCATTAAAAGCCCACTTATATCTCCTAAAATACATCACACAATGCTATAATTATATCTAATTTATTATTTCTCTTTCACTTCACTATATGGAACCCTTTCTTGTCAACAAGACAATCTACTTATCCCTGGGAAGTTTGCAGGGCAAAGCTGAATTTCACCACCACAAGACAGTACCTGAGAAAAATAAAAGTGGGAGGACCTCGAGTGGTGGCAAATGGGCACTGCTGCCACTTAAAACATCTTAAATCAGCCCTGTCCACGGCTGCCTTCCAGAAAAAGCAGGTTTGTACTGGGGCTTGTATTCTGTAATAGCTTTAGTATGGGCTAATACACTGAACAAGTGTTCTGGTCTAGAACAACACAGTCAACCCATTAGAGAATACGAACTTCAAGTGCATTACTTGGAACAATCTTCCAGTTAAATTTTATCCAGAAGATAACCTAATTTATTTCCCACCGTGTACAGAGGGAAACAACACAACACTAATGGAAAAAGCTTCCAAGCAAGCTCTCGTATAGTTGAGGAATAAAAGGAGATAATGAAGGCGTTCAATGAATCTTATGAGCAAAAATATAAAACTGATCTTAATACAGAGGATTTTTAAACTTTATCTTGCATTTTTACCTGACACCTGACATGAGAAACCTGCAAAGAATAGGTGCAGCAGTGCAGAGGGGAAGGAAAGCAGCCAGCTCATTAGAAGGAAAAGATGACAGGGGGTTCAGGAGGAAGAAGGAACAGCAAAGTTCCTTGATTTTGAATCCAGGCTATAAATGACATGAGACTTATATTTAATTGGGAATTTCCTTTAAGAGACACAAGGAAGCCAAACACTCTGATTTATTGGCTCAAAATTATAGATAGATTTGGAGGCAGAAACAAAACTTTCCTCAAAACCCTGACTACAACTTTTTTTCCTGGTATTTTTTTTCACAATTAAGACTGGCTGAGATATAAAGTAATTAATGTTAGGACTGTAAATTAGGCAACTGTTGCCTAAGAACAGCAAAATCTCTTCAAGAACACTTAAGACCAAACAGGTTCTACTACATCATTATCCCACTTCGTTGATCTAGCTGGTCTCAGGGTTCCTATCTCAATTCAATAGCAGAGAAATAGATTACTGCTCTAAAAATTGAAGATCAATTCTCCACTTTTAATCAAAAGCACTGTAGTACCACAAGAACCACTTTGTGTTGAAATCAGTGTGAAATTGTAGTCTATATGAGCAGCAAGAGAAAAAGAAGCACTCCTTTCTCCCTTCCAGAAAAAACAATTAACATTTTTTAAATAATTACAATTTTTAGAGACTTCAACATACTTGCTTGACTACTTGTAGTTGGTCTGATAACTGTTTCTGTAAGTTCACAGATTCAGACAATTCCTCCTGTTAAAAAAAAAGAGTAAGTTTGAAAGAGAAAGTTTTTGTCCTAAAGCAATTAGCTCTCTCAGAACTACTGACAGCAATACTTAACTTCTATCAACAGCTTTTATAAAACCTCTGATAAAACCAGCTATAAAAGCTAACTTTTCTGTGAGTTCACTGATGCTGTTTGAGTTTCTTGAATATTTTAGAATTATTCACTGAACATTTCTGGGATGTGTGTAAAAGAGTGTAAGAAATAAGGCAATTAATTATAAATTGATCATTGTCAGTTTTCCACATCAGCAATTTAGTATTCTAAATAATAAGGCATTTTATTTTAGTGTTTATATACTAAAAATGTTGTTTTTTAAAGTCACCTCTAGAAAAAAAATTATTTTCGCTGTAGCAGTAGCTCAAATCACTGGGCCCAGTAATTGTTTCTCACTCACACAGGTTGCAACAATCCAAATTTTATTATGAAACCTCAGTAAATCAATGTTGTCCAGACTTACAACAAGCCACAATTTAATTACATTAATTGCTGGACTCCTGGTCAGTATTCATTGTGTTCAATGTAAATGGGGTTCTTTTATTTCAGTACAAAGCTCTCAGAAGAAGAATCCTTGTGCACAGAACAGAGAACTGATCTCTGGCCATTTCAACCCAATGTTTCTGTAATTTACAGCAAGAAATTTTTTGGACCAAGTGGGAATTTTTAAAATTGTCTTTATCCCAAGCTCAGTATTCCTGTCCAAGAATTAGAGTTTTGTATGCTGAATACAGAACTTCCTATCTCATGGTTTGTTACAAAACAAAATTCAGGACCATGGGAATGTGGTAGCAGCCTGGGGTATTAAGAAATAATATTCATTGCTTTAGGACTTGGAGATTTTGTAATGTCTGGGAAAATATGTATTCATTTTGCACACAGATTAATTTATCCTCCAGTTCTGATTCCTTACAGAAGTATCAGCACGCATTCAGACTCTGCAGTTACTAGCATCACACATTTTAAAATAAAATTGCCATGCAAATCAGCAATTTCTCCAAAGTCACTTCTGTGAAGTGTCTGCTTCATTTCTCTATGGATCAGATTAAAAAATACATTAGCATTCAGTATACCGGCTAAAATGCACTGTCTCCACAAATATATTGTAAGCAATCTTCAAACGTGATTGTGACTATTTGCACCGCCATTCTATTTATCTATGAAAAACTGCACATGAAATTCAAAAATCAGTGAATTACTATACGCACTCAAAAAAATTAGTCTCTTGAATAATTTAAAACAAATAAAAATAAAGCGTTACCTTTATTTTACTCATTTCTTTTAAAGCTTCATTTCTTTCTTTTTTAAGTTTTTCCACATCATCCTCCAAGGAATCACAGGTTACAAACTGTGTGTATACAAATACATAAGGTTAGAATGTACTGCTAACTGTGTCTTCCATAATCTTTAACATCTTACATTAAAAGTTCTTGTTAATAAAATGAGGAGAAAATACGTATTTTGGGATGATTTATAATCTGGAATTGCTAAAAATGTTTAATAAAATTTTAACCAACTTATCTTCCAAATGAACAATTACTTTTCCTTTTAAAATGGATTAATAAAGTGTTTTTAGAAGTATCAAGAATACACCACTATTCTAGTATTCTAAATAATAAGGCATTTTATTTTAGTGTTTATATACTAAAAATGTTGTTTTTTAAAGTCACCTCTAGAAAAAAAATTATTTTCGCTGTAGCAGTAGCTCAAATCACTGGGCCCAGTAATTGTTTCTCACTCACACAGGTTGCAACAATCCAAATTTTATTATGAAACCTCAGTAAATCAATGTTGTCCAGACTTACAACAAGCCACAATTTAATTACATTAATTGCTTTCTGCAAATTAGGCTGCTTAAAAAAGCTTCACAGAAACTAGGTTATCTTAAAGAACCCCATGCTGTGGAGCTGTTTTAAACATCTGCCCAATCTGGAGTTATTTTACATACAATAAACTCTCCAATAATCTCCTCCCAACTGCTAAAACACTGACCAGGCACACATTTTACCTGTGAGTCCTGTAAGCTGGCAACTTCACTGACCCCAAAGGTCATAGATTCGTGACCATCATCAGTTGCATTTGAATGCACTGACAATAGATTCCTTGAAACTTCAGCGAAATCTAGGAAAAAATACAGTTCAGATTTTGTTGTTGTAGTCTGGAAGTTCATTTTAGTAACAGATCACTGATGCAACAGAACTGCCAATATCACCATGAACAGCCACTCTGATAAATGCAGAGTCTGCCCTTCAAGCTTTCTAAAGGTAAGAAAGAAATTCAGAGAGATATCTCCAAAGAGAAAAGTTCTGGTAAAGCTGGTAAGAATCAAAATGCCCAAAGACATTGTGGACTGAAATATCCTCAAATCAAATTGTGAAGGAGAAAAGCAAATAAATGTGAAGTCCACCTTCAACGTACCTGAGATGTTCTGCATTTGGCAGGTGTCTGTGAAAAATGAAATAAATCTGCACATCAGGTACACACACCTGCCCTTACCAATGAGTTGACCTTACCAGAGGAGACAGGAAAAAGGAAAAAATTCCTGCTATTTCAGAGCTCATGGTTTCCTTTTCAGGCCCTTTAAACCCCTGATAGGGGCTTGGTAAAATTGATGTTGACCAAGTTGAAAGTTTTAAATACAAACAGTCCCCCATGCACAATCAACATGACTTGGATTTTGAATTTAAAAATTTTGCTACACTGTGACAGAAAGGTGGAAATATAAAGGTCAGTTTACTCTACATGAAATCTGATAATATATCCAATATCTTTCTCACTAAAGATCTTTTTGGATGTTTAAGTACAAAATACTATTTTTCACACACTAGTGTTTTTCATGGACTTGAGGAAAAGTGAAATTTTCATCAGAACCATCATGTCTCACAGTTTCTGAAAAATATTTTTAAATTGCCAGTGTCATAACCAAAATTGTTATTTTGGTTGATGACACTGGCAATTTAAAAATTCCAACAGAAGCAACTCATTCCCATCAGAATTAGGTTTAGCTGGAAGAATTGTGATGTTCTCCCTGCAAACCTGTTTCTGTATGCAATAGTTGAAATGTTCTTGCTTCCTACATACTAAAGTTAAGTGATCCATCAGTTTATTTGCTTCAAGAAGCCTCTTTAATCATCAAAACTCTCCTAAGTAATTTTTGGAAAAATTACAGTTCCCTATTTTTTGAACAAAAAATTAAGGATTTTGTGAGCACAAAATAAAACTTTTGAAAGGCTGCTCTTAATAAGATAAATCTGTGATTTGCATTCCTATTACTTAGTTTCAGAACTTCAACCTTATTTTCATACAGTAAAATAAGGTTTTTGCCTCAAACTATCATTTTATTTCCAGCACCAACCCAATACTTACAAAAATATATTAATGGTTATAATCTATCATTTCTGTATTCCTACTTTTTATTATTTTCTATGGTAATTAACAAATTATTACCTCCAAAAGACACTGTTCCTTTAGAATCTTTATGAAGTTGTTGCCTTAGGGCTTGCTGCTGTTCATCTGTAAGCTGAATCCCAAGATAATTCAGTGCCTGGAAGGGAAAAACTTATTTTGGAGTGAAAAAAGAAAGGACTAAGGATAATGACTGCAGAGACATGGGGGAGTAATTAAAGAGCTACACTTCAAAGAGCCTTTGTATCCTGGTACACTGTCACTGACAACACTTTTATTCCAGAGCCACTCAGTGACTTTTCCTTCTAATTGAGAGATGTTCAGATATTCTTTAACCTTGAATACAGATGACTGTAATAAGCAACCCCCTTTGTCCTTAATAACTGCTTTAAGAATCCCGAGGGATGTTCTGATTCCCAGAAGAGTTAATGAGTAATTAGATTAGCAAAAACAGTAATCTGCCCAATATATAAACAGAAATATTGGCCTGCAACACGAAAGCACTATCCAAACAGAAAATTCTGTGTGTCATTTATACCTTAAAGTTTTCAGCCGAGAAGTATTGTCCAGATGTTTTACCTGCATCATGAAAGGGGAGGAAGGAGAACTCAGAAGATTTTAAGTATTTACCCTCTCCAGCTTTTCTGTTTTGAGATGAATACTCAAGTTCTTTCCTTGGGGCTCATAATCATCATTCTGGCTGGGGGCAATAACTAAGAAATAAAAAATAAAGTAATAATGATGTAGGGGTAACCATTGCTTTGAAAAAAATTGTTCTAAAGCTATGTTCATCAAGTGGATGGCAGCTAAATTCCCACTTGCCAAAAAATACAGGTTAATCCTTAGAGTGACTTCTTTTTTTAAAGGACATAATTGTAATCCACAAAAATTATGGGTATCAATCACTTCTACTATTTTTTTTCACATAAAAATGACAAGTAGCAAATTAACAGAAAATAACCAGGAATAGCTTTGAGTGATCCATCAAGCATATGGCTTCTTCTTGTGGAATTTTCTCTTCTCTCAGAGATACACAGATCCTCAGGAAACAGAAGGGGAAACACACGTATGAATTCCAAGAGAGACCTCCAAGACACACCCTTAGTGTAACTGACAGTAGCCAAAAGCACATGGAGTGATCTAGAAAACACTGGGCTAAGAGAGGGAATGACCTGTTCTCAAACATGGGCTATGTGAAGGGAGCTTAGGCTGAACTCACCTGGCTCCTCAGTATTTTTTCCTGGGAAGGAACTCTTTTCCAAGAACTCCTGCCCACTAGGCCACCATCCATCAGCACTTTCTACCTTTGTGGTCAGAACCATAAGTTTGCATGGGTATTTTTAGCTATCACTTTGGATTTTATATGTATGCAAATAAAAAATATTTGCATTCCTTATTTATAAATATAATGTAGATCTTAATTCTTCATTTCATTAATGGATTAAAAAGGTACTGAAACCAAAACCAGCATTTGACAAATACAGGATCTTGCAATTTGAGATTCTTTCTAAAGGAACAGAAGGAATCGCAGAGAATTTTTTTAAAAATTTTTTTAGTTTCACAGTGTATCTGTTTCCAAGCTCAAAGTAATTTACATACTCTTTACATGCCAAAAGCATAAACCAAAATATCTTGAAAATCTCTGACATTAACACCTCTCACATGCTATATTAAATTCTGAAGACAGTGGGCTAGAACCTTGGTGGAATTGGCTCAATTTCCCTTCAGCTCAGAATGAAAAAGCCTCATGTGTGACTTTGTGCAAAAACTTCTCTAAACTATGCTGATATTTTCATAAAATGTTAAAAAAGGGTATCTCATCTAAGATATTGTTTAGTTTTCCAAGGTTATCTTTAAAAGTTTATCCTTGAGAAAGGGCAGCATAAAAGAAGTGGCAGATTTGACAAAGTATGTGCTGTTAAAAAGAAGAAAATGAAACATGACAAGAAGCAGCACAAACTGGAGCTGCTCACTACCTACATTCTTCAGATGTGTTCAGAACTGTCCCCTTCTTGGTGTCTTCAAATAAAGAAGGTCCTGTGTACTGAATTATATTAACCAAGAGTTTTATATATGGAATATATTAAAAAAATAAGACCTTTGTCTTCTTCCTTTGATTTAGTTTGTAGTATTTTTCACTGTCAATACATAAAAACTGGGTGATCATTAATCTCTAGGTGTATTCAATATTAAAACTTTGCTAGTTTCAACAGCCCACATTTGGTCAGCTCACCCTTCAAGGAAAGGAACCAACTGGTCAGATTTGCAATATGGGAACTGTTTCATTTTAAATTTGAATATCTAATATGGGCTATATTAAATACAGGTACAATTTAAATAACATCAGTGGAGAGACATCTGGAATGAATGAGATCTTGTGTATTTGTTCTTCCTCTCTTCAGTACATTAGACATGAAGTTGAGAAGCTCAGCTTATGCTTAATTGCTACTGTCTGAAGAAAAAGAATAAAGTTCAGGTCTGCACAGAGAAATACTGAACAGAGTCAGTTCTACCAGTGTGTCAAGGGGGACACCCATTATTGTGTCACTCTTGCATTTTCACTGTTTCTAAATACAACATATTTGTTTCCCACAGGAATTACAATTGTTCAGCTCAGATTGGGTTCTGACTAAATTTCACAAACTGTGTTTTCTCTTAAACGTTGTTTTCAAAACAGGTATTTAGAGATGTGATCAAAGCGACTCTTGTCCTTGCTTGAATGTCATGACTCTAAAAGACAAATATACATGATATATTGTATTTGTTATTAACTGAAAAGCTGTTAAGAGGGCTGCATGTTATTTCTATCCTTTCAATATGCTGCCCTGATTTAAGCAGTAAAACCATGGAAGCAGCATACAGCCCCAGAATTTCATCAAATCAAGAAAGCACAGTTTCTATGGCAACCTAATCTTGATCTATATGTAAGTCTTCATTATATGGTTTCTACTGAGTCTATTATCATTACTGCTGTATAGCAAATGTTGTGATCACTCATTTTTGTTTAGTTTCAGCTGTTTATTAGAGACAATGTAAGTTATATTTGACAGAAGCTACTAAAAATCCATTGATCTTAGTCCTTTATTTAGGAGCATAAAACCAGTGCAATATTCCCCTTTTTTTAAAGATTATTGAGTCTCATTATGTACTATGTTCTCTTTGACTGTTATTGAAAGAACAAGGAAAAGGGTGGCAGGGAATTAAATCAGCGCTTACCCGTGGCAGACACAGCAGCAGGATTGCTGTCTAGAGCAGTAATTGGAGATTGCTCTCCCATCTTGACTCCAGTTTCCATCTACCAGAGGAAATGAAAAGTCATGAAATACCATTTCTAAAGCAGATCACAAGCCAGACCAGATATACACATTAACGAAAAAAGGGACAGGAAGGGAGACTGGGGGAAGAAGAAAGAGCTGGGTAGATCAAAACAACCCCAGGAGAACAAGAAAGGCATGGAGGGGGTGGTGGTAAGAATGAATAGCATTGGCAAAAATCAGATCAGGGCCTCATCAAAACCTTGGGTTTTGAAAATCTTCACAGATTAAGCACAGGCTCTCTAGCCAACCCACCTCAATGTTTATATCCCTAATAGGAAAGAAAAACGAGCAAGAATTTTAAGTACAAATATAAGATTTGAGAATCACCTGTTTTGACTTTGTGTTTGAGAACATTTTATTCTTCTTCCTTCTAAGGGCGATACTTTATTTAGCTTTAAAAATATGATAAATTGAAAATGTTCTTTCGAAAACTGAAATATTAGCTTTAAAATCTTCTTTCTTGTGATCAACATTATTTCTTTACACTAATGGTGAGCTGTATGAATTAAAACAATTGCTGCTTAGCCAAAAGAAAGGGGGGAAACCCCACATACTTCTAGGACCTTTTCTAGAGAAAAAATATTATCACAGAGCAAGTGTGAGATTGTACTGTACTCACACATATGTCATAAACAGGGAGTGGAGTGTTTTATCTCTGAAATACATAACTATTTATATCTAATTCCAAAACTTCAGAGAAACAGTAAAAGAGAACTTGGTATCTAAGAACACAGTTAATGCTTATTTGTTTTCTTACCCCAAGTCAACTAACTCCTCTCATCAGTGTGGTTTACTCTCCTGTTATACAACATGGTTGTTCCAAAAGTTTTGATATTCCAAAGACAATATTGTGCAGGAAAATAGACAGTCATTTTCTTACTAAAATGGAAACTCAATTACAATTAGGGGAAAAACAAGCATTTGCTCAGTTTGTTCTAAGAGGAATAATAAGTACACTCACAGCATCTGGAGGAAATGTTGAAACCAGCCTCCCGTTAGGAGAGGGAAGAGGACCAAGTGCTGCAGCCTGTTGCTCTCCATGTGCTACAGAAGATGTTAAGAGGCTGAAAGGATGCTGCTGATTCTCCAGATGACTGGGCATGTTTTTCTGCCTAATAAAAGCTATCTCCCATAAATTTTCAAACCTAGAACTAAAATTTTAAAAGTTTTAACATATTGTATACATACATTATTAATAAAATTATAATTCTGCAAAAGTTACACATTTCCAAACACCGTGTGGATGCCCTGTTACCCATCATTAAATGACAAATACCATAATTTTTTATTTAAACATTAAAGTATCATAATTCTGCAGGTCTAAAACGTGCACTTGAGTCTTTTCTACAAAATAATATTACAACTGAATATTTTAAACAATTAGTATCATTTCCTCTAAGCACACAAAAACACATTTCACATTAATCTGATCATAAATATCATCTAATAAACAATTCTGGATGGTTGGCTGTTGGACAGTAACAGATACCTCATCCTTGTTCTGTTGATTATACTTTTTGCCTCTTCATAGGAGACTCCTATCATGGACTCTTTGTTGATGGACACAAGCTGATCTCCAGGCTTCAATCGTCCATCCTAAAATAACAAATAGAAAACCAAACCCACAAACTTTATATTAATTGCTAACACTACAGAAAGAACTGTATAGTCACTGAACTTGGACATATTCCCCCGGTTCTATTAGGAGGCAAGAAATAGCAAGAACAGCTCTGCATTCTGCTTGTGCGAGACAATCTTCTAGAAATAAACAGATTAAACAATCATCCCTCACCATTAAAGCTGTCATTATAAAAACTCAGCAGAAAAAACAGACCTCAGAAATTGTATAAAGAACTTTCAACCCAGCTACACATTTCTGTTAAAAAAAATTCAAGGAAAGAAACAACAGATTTTTCCAGCACCAACCCATCTGACTTTAGGAAGTTTCTCTATTAATTAATTCAGCTCTGAGCTAGATTAATTCGTATTTCAAAAGCAAATATTCATGGCAAGACATGGAACTCTTTAGACACTCACTGGCCATGTCAATGAGAAAACCAGACTGGTCTATTGGTACTCACCAGTCAAAAC
Source organism: Cettia cetti (assembly GCA_013401135.1). Lineage (NCBI taxonomy): Eukaryota > Metazoa > Chordata > Aves > Passeriformes > Sylviidae > Cettia > Cettia cetti. Next base: position 68,645 of record VZUI01070352.1, read on the forward strand.
CATGACAGAAATAATATTGTCAATTTGTGCTTCTGTTGAATTAATTGCAAACATTCTACCAGCAGGAGAACATCTCACATTTCTGTCCCAGAGACTCTAAGACGAGACTTTAAACATGCTAGGCTGATTTCTAAGATAGAGCTTTCTTTACTCACATTTTAACAGAGCCCTCAACAATTTAACTGAAAATTCATGCAATTCACCTATGGTTACAGAGTTAGTTATGACATTTGTCTAATGTAATGCACATCAAATTACACAGAACATGTCTCTGCTCTTCAGCTCCTAAGAAATCAAACACAAAATCAATGTATGTGAAAAAAAAATATGTACAGAAGATGACACACAGGAAATAAGTAAAACACCTTCTCAAGACCACTATAATTTTACCTACTTAACACCCACTTACCATAATTTTAGCTGTGTTGTTTCAAACCTATGCCAGCACTTTACTACCTTTTTTTTTTTTTTGTCACTTAGTGTTTTGGTTAAAGAATAAAGCTGTAGATCTTTTATATTGCTTCCATCCAGCATGTTCTAAGATATCCATTTCAATGGTGCCCCCACGTGGCAGATGTTTAAAATATGCTTTCTGCTTCAACTTCCCAAACGGGATAACCAGGATTGGGAAATTACCTCTATTATTGCTAATGTTAGAGCCTACTGAAAATTGATGTCTAAGCCTCAGTTTATCGATTATGTGTGATGGGCTTTAAATTATATGTTCACAGTGAGAAAAATGTTTTAGAAACCGAAACAAAACAGACGAAAATAAATGAGAAATGATTACCATTTATCTACTGAAAGAGGTCTTTGAGAAACATTGCATTTCCATCTTTCAGCTTGCATTTTAGAATTAAACTTGGTCTACAAAAATTCAATAACGAATAGTTATAAACTGCTTGGGGACAAAACTCACTGCTCATGAATTGAGCTTGTCCTCTCTTGCTGGGCCAGAGGCAAAGCTGGTATCTACACTTCCAAAGAACCATAATTACTCAGGATGCCAGAGGAGACACTTGGATAAACAGTTCTGTGTACCTGAACCAGGCAATTACATTATTTATTTACTTTTTACACTGACAAATCCCCCTGATTAACATATTGCATGTGTAACAAATTAAAACAGTAATCAACACCAATTCATACATTTTATTAGTATATTTCAGAGTATTTTTTTCTAGTTTGCCTACACAATGATTTGCAACTGCAAGGATCCATCTAAATTAAGTCTCAGGGAAATACACTTTTTTCAAAGTCCAAGAAAATAAAGAAGAGGTGCAATCTTGTAGCTCTGTCCATCCTTCCTGATTTACCTTGCATCATGCAATCTCTTACAGAAGTTGGTATTGTACCTTGTCATACATAAACTTAGGAATAAGATCCCCATTTACCTCAAATGAACTTATGAATAAATTTTCATTAGCATGTAACTCTGTTACAGAGCAGTGAGATAATTCTGTTAAAAGAGAAGGCAAGGAGGAACACAAACACATTTTTTATTTAAAATGTGACTGCAGATGTAGCATACCAAAGCCAAGTATTAAATTAAGGCAAAAATACAGGTGTCTGAAGAGAAACGAAGTGAAAAAAGAGCTTTACCTTATGGCAATCACCACCAGGGATAATTTCTTGAATATATACCAAAGGCCCTTCATTTCTGTTAATTCCTCCCACAATATTTAAACCTAGGCTTGTTCCTTTGCAAACAGAGATAATCTGAAATGCACTGTCACTACAGATACAAAGAGAAAGAAAAGTAGAATTACTTTTCAGAACTAGAACTAGAACTAGAACTAGAACACAGAACTAGATTATAAAGACTGAAGCAATAACTTATCTTTATCTTACAAGTTTTGCAAATATGTATTAGAAAAATAGAAATAGTGGACATTTAATCTCAGTGTTCAAATATTACACTATTAACAACAAAATCAGCAACCTCAGGCACTTCGGACCACTACAAAAAGGATCAATACTCTACTTTACAAGGCTAAAAACTCCTCTCTATTATATAGAGGAGAGATACATATTATATCCCAAGGCTTATGGGAGTATCTGGGTACACATAAACCAGGAACATTAATTCATTAGGAGACACTAAAAAATAAACCTGATTAATCTCCTTCTACCACATAAACAATAAATAAATAGAAAAAAAACTTATTAAAATGGAAAGTCTGCAATGTCGATGGTATTATGAGCTACAGGACTAGAAGTTAAAAAATAAAGGCAAACTTTAGCACTTAGTGCTCAACCCAAATTTTCCTGACCAGCCAAATACAGCATTTCCTGCAGCTCCCTCAAGAGAGTTTTGAAGATTACTTTGGAAGCTTTGGAGATGATAGTGGAACAGAATTATTTCTGCTGCTGCTGGTGGTGATGTTATCCTTCGGATGGAACTGAGGACTCTGTGACCTTGAGGATGACCCAGAAGTAACGTTGTCTAAAGATTTTGCTTAAAAAAAAGGAAATAATAATAATTTAAAAAAAAAAAAAATAATAGCCACATTTGGGAAAAAGCACAAAATTTCAGCTTATGTAAGTAAGTTCAGTAGGACTATTTTCATATTAGAAAACAGACAAACTAAACAATCACGCAAGCAAAAGAAAGCCTGCACAGTTAAGAACTGAGAGCCACTCAGGGTTCCAGGAATAATTTTTTTATAACCTAATGAATGATGATTTTTTTTTAAATTTGGTGCAAAATAGAAAAATGACTAATCCTCCACGCTATATAAAGGCATCTTAATTAGCCAGCAGTTTCAGAAAGATTAGACTTAATTGCACTCTAGATCAAATTTTTACTAGCATTTTGTGACACACTTCAGCTACAAATACCAAAGACTTTTTACATAAATCATGAATTAAAATTGAAAGGAGGTATTAGTACATTTATTTTAAGAGCTGGGGAAACTGACACACAAATTCCTCAAGGTACATGTGTGTTTTGTCTTTCAGCCATTTCCACCAGTACGCCTCCCCTCAAAAATGGAATTTTAAGTACAAGCTTCTACTTCACCCAAGGCTGGTATTTGTCCCCCAAGATTGTTTCAGGCTGGGAAGTGATCTCTCACCAGCTAACTGATGTGTTGGAGAAGTTCTTGCAGAGCTGGTGTCACTGTGAGAGCCATACTTATCCATCAGGTCATGAAATTCTTTCCTGTGCCAAAAAAAAGATTTTTTTTGTCAGGATTTGGTGCTAGTTTGAATGGACCCTGTGAAACCTGCACTGCTTGTACTGAACATTGGCTCCTCCTCAGAGAAGGAAGATCAACCTCAACTGAAAGAGGAAAGCCCTATCAAATGGGCAAAAAAGGCAAAAAAAATTAAATCATATAATGCATTATAAAGATGAGAAAACAAGAGACTATGGTGAAATGGACTGCTGGTAAAAAAGCTTTATTTTTACCTCTCTTTACCCTGAATTGCAAAATTTTAAAAACTTGTAATACAATCAGTTACAGATAGTAAGACAGTGGTAATTCCAAGGTCCAGAACTATTTATTTATATTAGAGGGAATCAGATCATAGACTATAGCATACTCATGTTTTTAAAGAATGCTTTTAGTCCAATTACACTGAACAAGAACCCAGAATAGACTGACAAAGATGTGTCTCCTTAAAAACAAGAAGAAAGAAGAAATATTTATTAACTACTAAAAGCCAAAAGCAAAAGTTTCTTGTAGACACCAATCACATTGTAACAGACTGGCAAAGACACATCTTGTGTGACACGCATTGAAGAGAATACAAAAACACTTGATTCATCTGATATTGAATCCAGCCTAATTTAAGAAAAAAGTTTATAATCTGAGCTCTGATTACCTCAGTGATAACTGATTTAAAAGATATAAATAATCTAGAGTAATGTAAGCCAAAAACATCACCAAATTAATATTACAGAATTAGTCAGAGAGAAAAGAATTTAACTGACTGCAAGGAGCGTAATTCCCAGGCAATTCCACTTAGACTTCTAAAGATTATTAAAAAATGCTGGGTGCATTATTTTTTTAAAAGAACAACATTTATTAGACTAATGCTGACCCCAGGATAGACACATAAACACAGCTGAATGCAAATCAAATAATATTGAAGCATAGAATGTAAAGTCACAAGAAATGAATTCACAGGTGGCTGGTGAGGGACTGCAGAGAGTAGCAAATTCTGCCCAGGCCACTGCACTTCTGCCCCAGAGTGGTTAAAGGACTGATGGATTTTAATTATTCAAGGAGTTTACAGGAACTAGGCCAGTATGCTTTAGATAAAAGCAGATTAAGAGTGGACCTCATATATATCTAGGCAGTCTGAAAAAAGGAGAGATCAGAGGCTACAGAGTGATTTAGATGTCTGTCAAATATAAAAAAATAAAGGAACAGAAAGAGGAAGCTTAACTTGGACAAAAGGCTAAAGGAATTTAGAGAAAAAATCCTTTATGGGGAGATTATTCTGGAAGTGGAACATCCCAGGAAAGGCAAATAACAGCAGATACTCTCGCAATGATTATCAAAAATAGTTACATAACAGCTGTTTTCTCCCAAGATTTAAGTCAAAAGGGGATACAGACCTGGATTGTCTCATTGCTGATGATTCTCTGCCAATTTTGGTTTATATGCTTAACTTTCAACAGTCAGGTTAAAGCAGTATTTAACATAAATGTCCTTAAAATGAATATACTTTGAACTACCTGCTTCAGTGAAGTTTAACCTACTTATCCAAACTATTCAAAGCTCATTAGAGATTAAAAAGCAAAGTTCTGAGGGGAAAAAACAGTTAAATCTGCCTTTTGTCAGAACACAAGAATAGTTTAAATCTTACAGTTTTGTGGTAGCTCTAACAGAGTCCTCATTCTTCATTATTTTAAAATGTGACAAGTATTTCAAGAACTATCACAGCAGATAATTTTAATGGTATTAGCTGCAAACATAATATTACAATCCTCCTCTTTAAACTGAAGTTGGTCTGAGCTTGCTACTTGAAGTGATTGATGCAAGTGATCTCAGAACGAACTGGTATCAAATATTACACAGAAAAGTGGTGCAATTCTGCAATTGAAACTAATCTGAAATAAAAATACATGCAAGCCCACCCATACACCCTGAGATACAGCACTGGATTTTTTAAAGTTTTGAGGTTAAAATAATTTTTCTCTTACTTTGCTTCTTCATCTCTAGCAACGAGCAGAGACATGTGATTAGAGGCTGAGGCTGTTCTCAAGATGTCAACAGCCCTAGATGGGGCAGAAAAAGGCCAAATAAATATACCAGAGTACTGACAAGAACTGAGCAGTGCTAGAAGAGCAGGAAAACGGACAAATTGCTAAGGTAGTTAATAATTTTCATGGCCAAATACAGAGATGAGAGCTTTGCAGCAGCAAAACTTGGAAGTGAGCACCAGGGAACAGAGCAACAGACAGACTGTGGTGCCTCTGCTGACAGCAGTAAACCAGGACTAACATCTCCTTCCCTTCCCTTCTGTCCCCATCCCTCCTTGGGCCATCCTGCTGCCTTCCTGAGCCTCCTTCAGGATTAACAGCCCACCCCAACAAAAGCTACTGCTCACGTGTGCCTGACTCAGGACCTCCCTCAGGAATACAAATAGCAACTTTCTTTTCAATTTTCTATCTCCATCTCCAGCACTGAAAGCTGCACTGATCTCTGTAGATCCAGCTACAGAAATCATCTACAGCTTTTTCTTTCCCCTTCATTGTGCCATTACACAATTGCTGCCATCATTTACATTCACCAGTACTGAATCAGTAGTTACATTTTAACAGGTTCTACTGCTGTAGATTCTGTAATGTGTGTCATTAAGAAACCAGGTGATTCTGCTGTTACAGAAGCATGTAAAGTCCTTCACTTTTTCACAACAGTTTTGCTGAACTAGATTTAATTTACAGGATAAATTACTTACAAGTTGAACTTCAAGGATCTTGGGGGAGTTGTGCTCTTTCAGTGAGTCACTGATAATGTCCAAACTAATCCATGTATAACATTCCAAGCTCTAATAAACATTCAGGAATCAATACAAACATACCTTTCGTTTGTTACTCCAACCAAGTTTTCTCCATTGACATCTAAAATTAGGTCCCCAGTGAGCAAACGGCCTTTAAGGGAAACCAACAGTGATTGATGAATCAACAAGAAAATGTTGAACATACTGTATTAAACCAGGACTTTTCCTTTCAATTTTATGTGACTTAATGCATTAAACAACTTTATGACTCTTGGCTCCTGATTCTAAGATAATTGAGATAAGACTAGAAACTATAAATCAGTCCTGTTAACAACAGAATAGCCACTGGAAATTACAGTCATTTAGCTATTTGTATTATTTACACACAGCATAAATATTTTTGAGACTAGAATTTATATTTCACAGTTGTGGAACTAATTTTTATTTGAATCTTGCTCTTAACATTATTTTAAGTTACCATATATAGACATAGTAGTGTTTTAGACATTAATAAAGTCAGCTAGAAGACTTTTTAGAATCAATTCTATTTTTTAACCTCCTGAAAATCTCAAGTTTAGGAACTTGAAGTTGATTCAGATTACTTAAAATGATCATTTTGCACAAGACAAGATGGAATCTCAAAAAAACCCATACAGAGACCTAGGACAAAAGTCTGTAGCTTAATTATTGCAAAATCTACTGAGTGTAATTTCTTCTTTACACACCGATCTTAACCACCAGCACACCACCATTAAAGAAACAGTAATACAAATTATCAGAACTAATTAAAATACTAGTTCTATACAGGAACCCCCACTCTTATACCTTATAAACTAAAAGTGATTCAGCATCTCAACACTTAATCAACAGTACTGAAAGACGGTCTACTGCCTTCACCAGCCATATCTATATTTGAACACATTTTCAAGACCTGAGTGTATTAAAATCTTTTTCCATAAAGGGTCCAAGTTTCATTTCTCTATCTTAAAGTAAAACGAAACTTCATGGATCCTGACTAAACTATACTATTTTCAATATCCAATACACAAAGTAAAATAAAGACTTCTTTTGACAGCTTTTTGTATGCAGTATGTTTGTAGACAAAAAAGTTAAAATTACTTACTATCAACAGCAGCAACCCCTCCAGGTAGAATTCTCTTTATGAAAATCCCATAATCTTCTGCTGTTTGTGCCCGATAACCTCCAATAATTTTAACTCCTGAACAACAAACAAAAAGACAAAAGTGAAAAATTGATTATTCCACCTACTGTGCTAAATTATTCGCAGCCAAATCCATGAAAGCCAAATCAGCTTTCCTGAGGCCAAGTATGAGCTGGCAAAGCTCACCAGGTGTTTTTAGGTTTGATTTACTCAGAATAACAGAATGTGCAGTCTTAGTTACCTAATCCATTCTGGCAATCAGAGAAAGAGATGCGGTGAACAGCTCGATTTATTCCATGAGGGCCCATAATGGTCCTAAGGAACAAAATAAGTTATTAAATTACAGAAAGGTAGGTAGAGCTATGTTAACAAAAAAGAAATTACAGTGACTGTGTTTTCAACTCAAATACAAACCCAAACCAGTTTTCTCCATTGACAACTTCATATTGTTTGATATCTCTGAGCTACCATCTCTCCAGCCAAAAATCAACCTACTCATCAGAAATATCAGATGAAAAGGTACAATAAATATACAGAGTTTACTTCCTTTTCCCCCAAAGCCTTTCAGGCTGAACTGTGAATCCTATTTTGTCTAATAAAAATACTGTGATTAAATATAAACAAAATTCCAGAAGCTGGTCACCTTAACATTTAGGCAAGGAAAACGTACCATAAAATCAGTCTTCATCAGGCGATGAATATTTGAACAAAAGCACAGCTAAGTCAGCACATAAAATTATTTCCTAAGATTTCTAAAATATAGTTTTTTGGCTATTTATGAACATAATTTTTTCCCAACTCTCCTAATTTCTTCACTCAACACTGATTTCTTTCTCTGTTGTAAAAAAAGGGTTTTTTCCAAACTCTTTTGCCTGATCATCTGTGTATCTTCCCACCCCAAGGGAAAACACTAGGATGGCACTTGGAATTGTGTAAAGGCAGAGGAATATTTTGAAGGCAGTTGATCATGCAACAGAATTAAAAAATAATACAAAGTAAAATTAGAGTTTTGAAACTTAAATTTACAGTTTCATCAGATTCACGACTAGCACACTGCTCTGAGAACAGAGAGTGTTAAGAATGCAAGTAAATCCATATTACCCATTACCAGGTTTTATTTTCATTTAGATGAATTATGGATAAAAAAAATTAAGTTGTATCATAGCTTCTCTGTCATTTCACTGCACCATTTTTGGAGAAGATTCGGCAGACCTCTTCTAGAAAAGAGCAGAAGCACCACTGAGGTTTTTCTGTTTTGACCGACATATTGTTCTACATTAGATAAAGAGCTGTATTTTCTAACAGGTGCTAGTGAAATGGAACAAGAATTCATTAGCAGGGTGGGAAAGAAGATCAAATTGGAGGACACAGTGACCCAAATCCTTCCACACAACATAATCCAGCACAAGCCTGAATTCCATGCCTGAAACTGGGTATATCTGCAAAAGACAGAGTACATCATTAAAAGGTGCCAGAAGGAAGAGAGAAATCCAGAAGGTCCAAATGTTCTTAAAATTCTAGCACTAGCCAAGAGATTCAGCTTCTAAAGAACATCTGCAGTTCTCTTGGTTTTGTAGAAGAAAATTATGAGATCTGGATGAGATTTTTTTTATCGAGGTATAAGCACTAACTCTGAAAAGCAATAATTTCCCAAGCCCTCATATTTCCAAGTATTTGCAAAATTAAGCTTTTGCTTTAGAAAGGCTGGCCACAAGAAAAGACCTAATAATTCTAATAACCGTTAGAAACAAAAAGCAAACCTATGCTTCAAGCACTATATAATTTTCATTGTAGTATTTCTTGAAGTATTTGTTTCACAGGCTGAAAAGAAATAATGAGACCCAGTGTATTTGGTGTGTGTTTGACAGGACTGCACATGACGTTGCCATGATATGTCACAGCATAAGGTACCCTTTGTAAGGCTAAAAGTGAGCAAAACTGCTTTTACTTAATCACAGCCTGAAAGGAAGAAAAAATCCACAAGTCTGATATTTCTTTAAGAATACCCTTTGGACAACCTCCTACTCCATGACAAGAACAGAGCATTTTGCATTACTATCCAGTACTGTCACTGCAATTATCCCACTAATTTGTTTTGAGGCTGAAGGACAACATACTAGTCATCCTTTGAGCTAACTTGTCTCCATCTCTGAAATCTTAAACAAGGTACACTGATCTTTAAAACAGGCAATTATTCTATTTTTTTCTCACTTGCCTTTTGCCACTACTGCTATTGCTCAGCCATTCCCTTTCAGCAGTTTCCACATGGCAGTGTTTTTTAATTAAAAAGCAAGAACAAAAGCTACTTCAACCTCACACAAACCAACATGGAGGTTTTACTTTTGTGAAGACTGAAAAGATCAAATCTCAGACTTTAAGTCTGAAGGTTAGAGTTTGCCAGAAATTTTAGAACCCCTTTATATACCACCACATAATATAATCGTGAAGAAATACGACCAAATTTAATAACAGGACAATTTGTAGTAAAGGATCTACATTTTCAGAAGCAACCAGCAATACTTTTGAAAGAGAGCCTAATGAAACTAAAAGGGATTCTGACAAAGAGGATACAGAGAACGCACAACTAATAATGCACAGTGGAGAGGAATAAGATATCTCTGTAACAATGGAATTGTGATGCTGCCACCTACAATTAGAAAGAACTGACACTTTGGACAGACAACTTTTAGAAGGTACTGAGGTCTGTTTATGCTCTAAAGACTAAATCCCTCCAATACATACAGTTTAAAGTTACTTTATCACATAAAAGTAAAAACAAAGATTTTCAAATCCCCCAAATTTGTTTAGCATATGACATATAGTTGACTTTCAGTGTAAGAGGTTTTTTCCCCATACAACTTAGATTTTCAAGTCAAGCTACTTGTCATAGTTCTAAAAAAATAAACAGAGCTTTAACAATTTCACTGTAAAATGACTTGGATTCAGCCATTTATCTGACTTTTTTTTTTTAATGTCATCACTTTTAATATTCATGAAATGTTAGAATATTTCTCCCAGAGCATTAGAAACATGGTCAATGGTATAAGGAAATAGGCTACTAAACCAGTTGGCAGCAGTAACAAAAAATAATTTAATGTTCCTTGCAGAAAAAGTTGCAAATTAAATAATCAGATGTTGCTACTTATTTTTTGAGGTCAGGCAAAAGTATTTTTAAGCAAGGTTTTAGCACAGAGAAGATGTGAGGCAAGAGATGAAATAAACAAGCAAAACTCACTAAAATGTACACTATAACCTTCTTACACTAAAAAATACTGAACTCAACACTCCAGCTGAAGTCCTGGTACAGGACTCAAGTTTGCAACATTTTGTGGAGATGCTCTAGTAAGGGAAATTAAAACGAACCTGCTTCTATTACTTTTTAGCAGCATACACAAGAGGTTCAACAACTTTGGGTTTTATTTCTTTTAGTACTTATCAGAACATACAGCTCCACATATTCTTCTGATCTCTATTCCTGAGAAATTAAGTCATTTATGTGCACAAACAAAACATTTACCTATGTTTATCAATGGGAGAATAATACACTTTGCTCACAAAGCACATATTACTTGACACACAGAAATCTAAATTATAAACTGTGGCTGTTGATGAAAAGCTGAAAATGCCCACAGCTTTCAAATTTTCTTTCCTATACTTTACCCAATTACAGACTAGAGCAATGCCCTCAGAACTAGAAGGTCCAGCATACCAGTATAAGAGAGAGAGACCATCAAAACGCTCTGGTTCATCTTCAGCCCCTGGAGAAAGCAAGGACATCCTTCAGCACAGCAGGAAAAACCAGGACAACGCAACCAAAACACACTGAAGGTTTCCAGTTCAGCCGGATAAAGGTTATGAGCAGGATGATTTCTGCCACCAACTAAAAAACCCAAACACAGAGCTCCAGCTGAGCGTCTCTGCCTACTTAATCTTCTCTGAAAGCCTCTGCGTCACATGCACTAATTCACCTAGAGAGGTAATGCTTACTTTTTCTCTGTTTGAAATGGCCATTTAAAGCAACTTTAAAGACTGATAAATGCAAAGGAGAAAATTTACTACACTGTGTTTAAGCAATCTAGATCCAGCAGCCAAAGGTAAATGCAATGATTGAAACAAACTTATTTCCTCCTGCTCTTCTAATAATTTATTTACATGCTCCCTACAAACAAGGTCAAAAGCAGTAACTCATGACCTTTCTAAAGCAATCTTCCTAGCAGACTGGATTATGCACAGCCACACAAAAGGGAAAGCAAACAAAGCAGACTGAAGGTATTAATGAAACAAATGCCATGGTATCACTTTTCATTCTCAATCACGGTACCGGCTTGTGCCATGATCTAACTTGGTTTTTAGACTTCCAAGATACAGCAGTCAGAAGTCAACACAGAACTTGGGTTACATATTTTGTCTAGAACAAGAAGCTGACATGCTTTCTGTGAAAGGAAATAAAATTGCCAAATTTATGTCATTACACTGAGAATAATCTAGTTGAAGAAGTCAAACGTATCACCCCTGTTCCCAGAGGTCAGCCCCTGTAACAGGAGACTTGGACTTGCAGAGAGATGCACATTTTCAGAAGTTCTGAGCATCTATACCAGTTTGGTTAATGAACCCTTGCTTCCAGGCTTGCCTCAGAAGTACCTCCATTACTCCCCCTCTCTCAAAAGATCATAACAAGACTGCAGCTTGAAATGGAAGCCAACTACCCTGTGTTCACTCAGGGCTTTAAGTAGAAAGGTGAATCCTCTCTAGCCAGGAGCAACCCTATGATCAGATGGCATCTGTCAGGTCTGGAGGTGCAGCAGGAGGGCTCAGCTATGCCAGGAATGCATATGCTTATCTCAGGCACCTTTTTTTTTTTTTTTTTTTTTAAAGCTGCAGTGACTGTGGTTTCATTAGCAGATAATCCTTCTGAGGAAAGGATCCCTTTACTGAGAGACAACTCACACTGAACAGTGTTCAAATAGAGAGTGGTCAGTCCTGAGAGCCTGCAATGCATACACAGAAGGGGCAGAGTGACCCACCGCAGATTAAGGAGCAGATCAGAGATGGAAATGGGAACATAAAGCAGCCTTCCCAGTTCCCAAATTGTGAAAAGCCCCACTGGCACAGTGATCACATCCATTCAGAGATGAAAATTTGTCCCTTTGTAGCCTTTTCTCTGTCAGCTCACTCTGCTGGCGTTACTGGCATTACAGAAAAGCCATTGGTATTTTAAGCCTCATATCAATTAGGTTTGCTCTAGGCAAGGTTACAGAAGATAAAATACCAATAGATTTTCTCCAACAAAATGACCTCTGTTCTTAACAACAGTGGAGTTCAATTTGTGGTATCAATATCAACAGCACTTGTCAAAATACATCATTTAGACCAACCAGTGTCACATGTTCTGCTATAGAAACCACCTAATTAACACATGGCTCAAGGCTCTGCAATTTCCTTGTTAAAAAGCAAAAAGTTATTTTTATTAAACCAGACATGACAAACTTCTGAACAATATAAGCAGATATAAATTGGTATTAGACTTATTGCTCTCATTTTATTAGTTTTTAACAGTAGTACATCACATGTTCAGAAAATTGCTCCTCCACCCCTTCTTCAAAGTAACCTGTGCTTTGTTCAGCTTACTGAACTCACCCCAAGGCTTCTATCCCTTTTTACATACAAATTCTGTTTCTGTGCTGCTTTTAATGAATGACAGCATCATTGCTTGTCTTGCAAGTCCTCTGCCTTTCAAGAACATGCTCAGAGGAGTATGTTTTACTTTTTACTTCTAGAAAATTACTTTTTACTTCTAGAAAGATCTAGGAAAATTTTAACTCAAAACTCCATGAAATTTAGTATAAGTAAGACTAAATTTTTAAGAATTATCTTTTGTTGTTAAGTAGGATTCTTTTCCAAACAGCTGGAAAACTATTCCATTCTGGCAACATTTGTAATTACAACTTGCCTTTCCCAAGAAGTTTTGCAATGCTTTAGCAACTGAGATGGAATACAGGATAATTTAGCAGATGACAGAAAGATCTGCAGAATCTTTTGAAGGTCGATTCACAAGATCTTTATTGTTATAAATAAACCAAAGGCCTTTTACAAAAGTCTTATACAAATCCATTATGCAACTGTAGCCTTTCAGCTTCACTAACCCTAAGTTCAGATTTTAAGGACCGCAGGCAAAAGAATGCTGTATCACATAGCATGGATGAGCACTCAGTGTGATCCGTCCAAACCCTCTCATTATTCAAAATACATTCTGCTGATTAGGTTACAAAGATTAAAAGAAAACATATATCATTACATGGTTAAGCCTGAAAAAAGCTTGGGCAACATTGTAATTGTAGAGAAGCATGAATGATTCAAGGCTAACCCCTGCACACAGAAGAACGGTATGATTCAACGTTTAGGTAAACCTCAGTTAACATAACCAAGTCTATTCTTGGACACATTGATACCATTCCCCATAAAAAACCAAAAGTACAGAAAATGACAGCCTAGCATCAGCACCAGCTACAGTGCAGTTTTAGGTGACTTTCCTGTTCATCTCTAATGTGAAAAAATGCCTTTGGAATACAGTGAGCTGGGAGATACTCACGTAAACCACTCATCTTTCACATGACTCTAGCATGCCACAGCTGTCTGAGGAATACAGTGAGCTGGGAGATACTCACGTAAACCACTCATCTTTCACATGACTCTAGCATGCCACAGCTGTCTGAAAGACGTATCTTTGTGATCACATACTCTGAATTTCCATCAGACAAGCAGAGTTTTGGCTTCTTCAGGTCTCAGTAAAAAGCAAATTAGCTTTTTTAACGTTTTGTGGTTTTGCTTTTCAAAACAATCAAGTTATTTATGAGGTGGCATAATTCTAAATCTATGTTAAATTGTTCTGTTAGTCTTCTGAATACTCTTATACTCTGCTGGATTCTATTGCACAAGTACAGCAAACACAGTAAGTCCAGCAAGAGCTGCCTGTGTCTGGTTTTAATTCTGGTTTTGATGACAGCATTGGCATGGCTATTTGGCAGTTTGGAAAGGGTCTGGAGTTACACTTGTCAATCATGACTGAATCCATGTTTGACATTTAGAATCTGATCCAACTTTTAAGTGGGTAAGATTGAGTTTTATAGACTTAATATAATTATTTTATATCCCATGACAATGGTAAAAACGTGATGGTTCCTAAGTACTACACATAAAGTATCAAGGTATAGAGACAGAGTAGTCTGAAAAAGTAATGCACTGTAACACAAAATCTCCAGTCTTATCTTACTGCAGGTACCCCAGATGTACAAAGAAGTGATCTACTATATACAAGTACGTTTCCATAGTTCAGAAGCATTAAATTAAGAAATCTCTATGCAGTGTTTTAGCTCTACAAAACTAGTCTAAACCAAGTGCTGATTAACTTAATGAAAAGCTTAAGGGACAATTACTCCCTTTAAGTGTAAATTCATTGGTGTTGGTGTCAGCTTTTCTACAACATTACTGCAGACTGCTTCAATGTCAAAGTTATTTTCATTTAAGACTTCATCAAGACAAGATCCTACCAATGAAACTGCAGGAATTTTCATATTATAATGCAGTAATTGTGTTTCTACATCTAGGGGAAAAAAAAGTACTTACTCCTCTGTATTTGTGAGGGGATCTGTACTGGACATCTTCTTAGAAGCACTATTAAAATAAAATTTCAAAATGAAGAGTTCTGACACATGAAGAACAGGTTCCTACCCAGGATCAAAACTGCTGGAAAAGAAAAAAAAAAAAAAAAAAGGAGAAACCACTTCCTGAATTTTACATGGCCATGTTTATTTTCAGACATTGAAAACAATCATTTTTATTACTGACTAGTTGAAAAACTGGAAAACAATTGCCAGGACAAAATGGATACAATTCACTGCTGAAAACAGACTGTAGTAGTACTGAAACATTTCACATCCTAACTTATAAGGTAAAAATTAGGGCAAACCTGAATTCCTTGTGATTAAAATCTTCTAAAAAAGGAAAACACAAACTACAATTCTAGGATGATGTAACATAACATCAAAAACAATCTCTTTTCTTCCATTGAAAGTTACTTGGAAAGGGAATGGTGTTTCATGTGTCATGTTCTCTCATGTTTTTTTAACTTACTCTCTGGTATTTGGTGTCTCTGAACTTCTCATGTGAAGTACTTAGAATAGGCCAAAACACACAAAATGGGATTTGATACCACGAATATAGCAAAACCCCTCAAAATTCACATTGTATTTTTATTAGTACATACAGCAGCTTGATAGGAAATACAACCCTGGATGTACTGAACTACAATAATTTCAAAAACTGCTACAAAATTAATGCAAAAAATATCTGTATCAATAGTAGCAAATCTTCCTGACCTTGTGAGGTGCAGGACTGAACCCTCAGATGCCACAACCCAGGACCAGGAATTATTTCCAAGACAAGAGGGACAAGGAACTCTCCCAAAACACAGGCAAAGATGGCACAGGTGCTCCTAGCACCAGCGTCACACCCCAGACCCTGGCCAAGGTACAGCAGAATCCTCAGGTGCAGTGTCAGCCTCCATAAAACCACACCAATTCCTGCCTATCTGTATTTCTTGTGTGAAAAAGATGTTAAATCCACTTTGGAATACTACAAATTCTCCTACAGTAAACATTTTCAGGTTTTGCTCACTAAAGGACCAAAAAAACCAGTTATCTCAACACAGGGGAAATACCACAGTATGGCTACACTGAGCCTTTACCATTCTTTTATTCAACATGGAAAATATGAAGTAGTACCAGCAGCTGCCAGTCCTTGTGTGATTCACCTTAACAGAACCACCACAGAAGAGAGGCACAGCTTTAAAAGCCGTAAATTCAAGTATTGCTACAGCAAACTTTATTACAGTGCATGGCACCAGCCGTGCAAAAAACTATTGTTAGTGAACTCGCCTATCTTTGCCCATCCTTAGGTTACTGCTGTTTACTAACAGCGCTCGCTGCCTTTGCAGTGTGTCAGTACTGCGCCTGAACAAAACCGTATCCCTAGAAATTAACGTGAAGCAAAGCACCAAGGGAAAAAAGGAACAAAAAACCCACAACCGGTATCAAGTGTTCACAAAAAGGGAGAAACTGCGCGGCCCCGGAAGGACCACTCGGAGCAGCCCCGCGCACCTCCCGGGGCCGCCGGCGCGGAACCTGGGGGACAACTAGATACCTGCGGGACCCAGGTCATCCCTCTGGTACCAGGTGCCTCCGGTGCGGTGTTACCTGCAGGACCACCACCCCTCCCGGTGACCCCACTCCTGGCCGGCCTTTCGTTGCCACTGCAGTCCAGCACAGCCCGCTCAGTGCGGGACCGGGGCCGCGGAACCCCGCCGGCCTGGGGGCTGCTCCAGTTACCTCGTACACAACCTGCGCCCGAGCCGTCCCGCTGCCGAGCGAGGAGGGGGCACCCACGGGCGGCTCGGTAGGGACCCCCGCGCTCAGCGCGCTCTGAAGGAGCGCAGCGGACAATGACGCGATGGCGGCTCGGCCCGCCCTCCCTCTCTACGTTCCCTCTTCCACTCCCGCCCTATTCCCACCTCCGTCCCGCCCCGTTCACCGGCCGCCTGTCCCGGGAGTCCCCGCGCTGCCGCCATGGCGCTGTGTGGGTGGCTTTGGGCGCGCTGTACCCACGGGCTGCGGCTCGGGGCCGGGCCCCGGCCCGGGCTCTGCGGGACCCGCGGCGTTCGGAGCTCCAACCCCTTCACGCGGCAGCAGGAGGAGGAGTGGCGGCGCCGGAACCGCTCGGCCGTGGGCTACATCGCGGCGGCGGCCGTGGGCATGGTGGGGCTGTCGTACGCGGCCGTGCCGCTCTACCGCCTCTACTGCCAGGTACGGGGGGCCCGCGGCCGGCGCCGGTTCCGCGGGCGCGGGGCCCTCACTGCCCTTCCCTGACAGGCCACGGGTCTCGGTGGGACGGCGGGCACGGGGCGCGACGCGGAGCGGATCGAGCGCATGGAGCCCGTGCGGGACCGGCTCATCAGGGTCACGTTCAACGCCGACACGCACGCCAGCATCCAGTGGAACTTTAAACCGCAGCAGAGCGAAATCTTCGTGAGTCACCGCCTTCCCCCCGCTCAGAGCCGTGGGCACGATTGGAAGAGGCCTTTAAGATCACCCCGTCCGACCGTGCACCCCCCCGCACTGCCACTGTAACCACTAAACCACAGCACCCAGCGCCAGGTCCATTGCCTCTAGAGCAGGTCCAGGGGTGTTGACTCCACCGCCTCCCGGGGCAGTCCTTTCCAAATCCTGACCACACCAAGAGTGGGAAATGTTTCTAAATCTAATGGGAATCTCCTCTGTCTCATCCTAAGGCCATTTCCTCTGGTCCTCTCAGTGCAGGCGCTGCAGAAGGGCCCGATCCCCACCTCACTACACACTCCTGCCAGTAGTTCTAGAAAGCAGTCAAGTTCCCCTTGAGCCTTCTCTTCTTGAGACTAAACAACCCCAGACATGTTTTCTAGAACTTTAACCAGCTTTGTTGCCCTTTGCTGGACATGCTACAGCACGGCGATGTCCTTTTTACAGGAGTGCGGAGCTGCCCCTCTGCACGCCATTAAGCTATCAAAAGTTATTGAAGCTTTTGTATTTACTGGAGTACTCACTTCATGGTATATACACCACATGCACATGGTATATACACTGTAAAAGTGTGCATATATACTTAAAAAATATGTAGTATAACTGTATATCTAAACCTGTTCTGTTTCTCCTATTGCCCTATCCTTATAGGAACTTTTTTTTTATATTTAAAAAAATCACAAATAACTTCTCTGTTTCAAATTAGTTATCAAAGAGTCATGCTTCTTAATAGTTTCTGAGTTCAATACTGAAAGAAAAACCTCAGAAATTAAATGCACACAATATCTAAATCTGCTTATTAAAAAATCTCTGTGTGCTGTTGAACTGCTGGGGATAATTGAAGACTCAGGGAAAATGGGTAAGATCAAAACTATTTAGAACAGTATTGAAGTTTTTAATTTTGAATATGGGTGAATTGCATGTAATCAAAAATGTGTGTGAAATAACTAATTTGACACAGCAAAAGAGAAAATTCTATATAAAGTCTAAAGAACTTGGTTTGAGGGGTGGGGGGCTGCAGTGGATTAAAAAAAAAAAAAAGAAGATCACTGTACAATTATGTTACACAGGTGGTACCGGGAGAAACTGCACTGGCATTTTATAAAGCAAAAAATCCTACGGACAAACCAATAATTGGAATCTCCACCTACAACGTTGTCCCCTTTGAAGCAGGACAGTATTTCAATAAAATACAAGTAAGTGTGAACAAAGCAAAGATTGCATTTTCCTTTACATGAACAAAAACAGTTACCCATAAATTGCATTTTAATCCTGGACACCATTCTTTGTATGTGAACATTTAAAAAAAAACCTTGTTTTTTTCAAATGATAAAGTGTATCAATTCATTCTTAGCTTTACTGCCCTCACACCAAGCTGCGCATGTCATCAGAGTGACTCCAAAATCTGTGTTAACTTAGTACCACTCTGAGGGCAGGCAGAAATTATTTTTTTCCTCTATCACCACAATAATAGAATTGCTGTCTTGTTGCTCATCTTATTGATCCTTCCCAGGATTTTAAGGGTGTACAGGGAATGAGAGTTCATTTTAAACCATGAAGATTTTTCTCATGTTGGCAGAGATAAAATTTATTGTCACTAATGTTGTCTAATTACTGATTTTTTTTTCCTCCCACCTGCAGTGTTTTTGTTTTGAAGAACAGAGGCTAAACCCTCAGGAAGAAGTGGACATGCCTGTCTTTTTCTACATTGACCCAGAGTTTGCAGAGGACCCTAAAATGGCTAAAGTTGATTTGATCACCCTTTCTTACACCTTCTTTGAAGCAAAGGAAGGACAGAAGTTGCCACTTCCTGGGTATCACTAATGGGCCTTCTCTACAAAATGTAACTTCTGCTACATCTGAGTGCCAGTTTTGATGCCATTTTTCCTTGGAAGAAAAAACTGCAGGAGTACTGTGCAGTATGAAATTATATTATTAAACCTCCATGGGCACATGCTGTTATGAAAGTATATGTATATATTTATTGTTTTGGAAACCAATTTAATGTATCCCTGTTTCTTAGGGACAGTATTTCTTTATCAGACAGTGGAAGGGAACACACTGTTCCTGAAATAGAGAGGGTTTTCTCAGTCCATCTTTTTGTAAGATGTTATCTGAATACTGCAAGGCAAGTTTTTAAACCAACGTGGAAATTAAGATCTTCGTTTAAATATGGAAGAAAAAAATCAGTTGATTAAGCATCTAAAATTCCATTGCTGGCTCTGGAAAATAACTTGCATGTTAAGTTACTTTAGAAAAAGGTAAACCCAGGTAATAAATTAAGGTAATCTCATGAGTGAACAAAGACTGTTATTGTGCCTCCCTGGCACAGGAGGAGATGATGATTCAGAAGGTGATGCACCCTCTCATGTTATTACTGAATCAGTAGTTCATTTGGTAAGAGCAGACTGCTCTAAAACTTTTGAGAACAGTAATTTAAGCTTAAGCACATCAGATCTGTGGGATGGTTTCCATTTGGAAACACCATCTTATTTCTGTGTTGTGTCCCACTCATTTGAAGTATCTGTGCTGCTAATGAGTGCTCTTTGCCTCTGCCAAGTGCTCTGCTCAGGGCACCTCCGCAAGAGACAACCTTGGCTTGTGACTGACATGCTTTGAGGGGAGGGCAGTGTATAAACAACTGCTCTGAACTGCAGCTGAATGAACAGTGTAGGCGTCTCCTCAAAATCCAAAATCAGCCCATTCATAGGCTGAGCTGGCCAGAGCCTGCCCAGCAGTGCAGCAGCTCTTCAGGGGGACTCTGTTTACCATCAGAATACTGTAAGCCTGTATTTATGTAACTTTTGGTGATTATCTGTGGGGTAGGTCTAGTAACACTTCATCACTGCCTTGCAAACCAGGAGCAAGTGGCAGAGCAAGTTCAAGTAACCTCATTTTCAGACAGGAATTACCATCAGCCAGTGTCTTTTCTGTATTTCTGCCCTTTCCAGCAGAGATCTAACAAAGTAAGGCTGATGTTGGTTAGCCTGGACTCTGAAAAGGCAATGAGTACTTCAGAAATAACTTCCAGTTACTTAAGTCTCAATTATATTTGCATACAGTAACTCAAAACCTGCTTTTTTGAAAAGAAATAGATGCTACCTTTAAAATGCATTATTGTACCAACTGTTTGTGTTGGTTAAACAGATTCTGGATGACGTATAGGTCTTAACTGTATATTAAAGATTAGAAAGTTTTCATTCTTTCATCTCTCTAATGCATTTTATCCAACAGAACATGTGGAGCCCATGCAAGTGAAATCCATCCCTATTAAGATAGCAGCAAGCTTTATAATTCCAGTCTGCTTCAAGGGAAAAAAAAGTAACATCAAGACAAATATTTGAATCCAGGCTAGGGGGAAAAAAAGACTTCTTACCTCAGTTGTCTTTAGTCCATTTGTCCTTCTGACAGCTGAACTGATCATGGCAATTCTCTACCCATTGCTTTATTCTGGCCACATTCTTTAGAAGAAAAGGAATATCCCCCTGGCAAGTGGCAATTCCATAAAAATGTGGGTTCTCCCCCTCGGTTTGAAAGCCCAAATTTGCACTGATGCTGAGCACATTCCCAGCACATTCCCTCTCTAACACATTCCCTCTGGCTAATTACCAGGCTCTAACCCTGGTAATTAGCCAGTTCCCCTTCCATCTCTGTGTGACCATTGTGCTGCTTTAAACACGGAAAGGTTTTGTAAGCAATCACCCATTATGGATTACACTGGAACAGCCCAGTTTGACTTGTTACACTTCACTGTGGGGGTTCTGCCAATACAGCCCAACTGTAGGGGAAAAATTTAAAAATCAATCCACCTCAAATCCTATTCTCAGCTGTTTCCTCAGGCTGCTGTCCAGACCACTGCAAATTTGCAAGAAAAAAAGAGTAAAGCTACTTGCCTTTTCACCTCAGCTTACAAAACTCCCAGAGTTCTTTAAGGTTGTGTTTTGGATAGAAGCAAGTTGTAATAATGGTCCTGCAGCACTCTGCACAGATTCACACTAAAATACTTCCAATGCTACCTACATTCATGTTTCAGGGAAAACACAAATAGAGAAAAACTTGGAAGCGATGGGAGTTTACTTCTCAATAAGCATTTGCTTTTATTTGGAATTTTATGCTACAAAACTTGCAAAAGCTGCTGAGAACTTCTTATCCCTTAAACAGTTAATATAAAGAATGTTTAAAATGCAGTTATTTCACAAAACGTTAGCTTATCTGGTATGAACATGAACTAAGTTCTCAAATTTTGTATCAGCTATAAATTCAGAGAACTATCCCTGTGTTAAAGTGCACAGTTTACATTCAGCATTAAAATAGATGAGGCACTTAATAAAAGAAAACAGTTATTAACAGGAGTAACCAACTTAATTAAAGTAAATGGGTAACTATTGCTCATCTGCATTGTAGATGATTAATTTTTCCTTCACCAGAACAATCTCTGCAGGGCAGGAACATTGAAAGAAATAATTGATTGCCCTCCAATATTTACTAAATAAAAGCAAAATCAACACAGGAACAAGCAGGGTTTTTTCCTGTTCTTTCAATTACAGATGACAGCACTTTGTGTCCCAGCTTAGGTTCTTCCCAAGACAAAAATCCAACTATACTGTGGGTTTTTAAGAAGAAAAAAAGGAAAATCTGTATTAAGGGTGTAGGAAAGTAACACTGCACGTCTTCAGACATCTATCAAGAGGCCAATTCTAGAAAAAAAAATTATATCTCAAAACCTCCTTACAGATTTCTAGGGATGATGAACATAGCAGTGAGGCCAAAAGAGAATCTCTATTCTGCAGTTCCTGTGAATGTAATATCTTTTTTGTTTACTTGTCCCAGGTGTCACGTGTTACTTCATACAGAGGTGAATTTGGAAGTAACATTTTACAGGCCCCCAAAATATTTTAAAACAACCAAACAATATTTAAAAATAATGCAAGTGACCTTGAAGAACACACAGCTAAACATTTAGGACAAATTGTTCAGTTGTAGAGCCAAGTAACTCTTCAGCTTGCACACAGCTTAGTCCTCCAAAACTAATTACTGTGTCAAAATGCCAAACCTCTTCAGTTTTTCACTTGTTGTTACAGGAAGCACTGCACAGGGCCAGCACCAGAGAGTGTTCAGGAAAGGATTCCACCTTCAGTCTGTGTTCTTTTTAACTTCTGTCTTCAGCACAACATCAATTTCTTCATAAATAGCTCTGAAAGAGGAGGGAGCAGGGTGACTTCTACATCACATTTCATTTTGACAAAACCCACCAGGGAAATCCTGCCCAAAGTTTACAGTGTAGCTTCCCTTGCAGGATGCCCAGGTTTCCATGGAAACAAAGAGCCAACCTGGTTGTCTGATTGTACATTTAATTAGGAACCTCCGGACACTGTCACTTTTGATCAAACAAGTTTGGGAACAAGACTGCAAAACACAAATGGCAAGTGCACCACTGTGCAATTACTGCACTATTAAAAAAAAAAAAATCAAAGGAAGCTTTGTTGAGATTTCCCTACCTCAAAATACAATGGCTCCTTAGAAATAAGTTTTGTATAGATAGCTCAATTTTTTTTTATAATTTACTGTTAGAAAGGGGAGTTCGGCCATTTGTTAGGTTTTGTATTTGCTGTCTCACTATTTTGGTCTTCTGGAAAGACACAGCATCCATTCACTTTAAATTAAGGGTTTTTTTCATATGCAGTAGAAAAACCTTTTTTAAAAAACACGATTGCTATGAACAGGAATTCGTTTGGTTACCTTGTTCCAGAATTATCTATGCTGAAGTTCAATCAGCTTCCTCCAGCAGGACCCTGACCATATTTCCTTCACCTTTCTATATCACTGGATTAGATTTTAATAATTTTGATACTACAGTTTATTCCTTAATTGGTTATGCCAGAAATACTAGAAGAAAACATACAAAATGCAGCCAACTGTCATTTATATTAATGATGCAGTCAGTCAGTTCACTCAGCCTAAGTAGAGTGGTCTGATTTTCTTCTCAGAAGAAGAAAGCCATTTTGCCTTTGAAACCTCAGAATTTCAAAATTTTATTTTAAAAGTTACTTACTCAGTGGGAGCCAAGGGATCAAATTCCATTATCTCATAGTAATGAGGTGACTGTGACTTGTTCTTTGATGTAGCTGAAGAATAAAGACAGGCAGATGCATCCAGATTTAAATGAGAATGAAAAGCATGATTACTGCATGTTTTTTGTGTCTTTTTGAAAGAAGCACATTGTCTGCTATGGATTCAGCTGCTTTACATGCTAGAATGGACAGATGTGTAATAGAATCCATGAGCAATATGACTTTGTCAATGTTTGTGCTGTTCCTAGTCACTGACAGCCATTATCTAAAGACCTTAAGTTCTAACAAGAAAATTAAACATCAAAGACATGATTTGCAGTATTTATTACCTGCTGGTGATGGTCCATTTGATGGCACAGTCTGTCTAGCCTGCAGATTTATTGGGTTCAGAGGCACTGGGCTTAAAAGAGTCGTCAACTAAGGATATCAAGCAAAACAATGCATAAACAGATTGTTCTATGAGAACTGTTTTGACCTAACTTACATAATTGATGTCTTATCTTTAAACTCTCTGACTTCTGCAGGTAAAATTCCAAGGCAACAGTTAGCAACCCAATTAATCTTCATTCTCTACACAACCTTCAAAACAACATTTAGTGTTCTATAGCACATTTGTATAATTTACTTCTGCGCGACATGTTCCACCACACAGATTCAAACATCTGCTTTTATTTGCTGTTTAAAATAAGGACTGTGCATGTTTGTTTGGGAGCTGTTTCTCATCTTTTCTATTTCATACTGCCTTCATAACATTATCTCAAAGTCCCTTCAGATTCTTTCCTTTCCTTCTGTCATGGGTGCTCCTCTGCAGCATGACATTTATTCTGCACTATACTTGGGCTTTAAGTGACTTTTTTGGTGGGCTGTATTTTTGTGGGGACTTTCAGGTTTTTTGTGTGTTTTTTGTATGTTTATTTTCAAGATCTTATTTGAGAAAGAAAGTACACCAGAATAACATCATGGCAACAGGAGGAGATCTCAGCTTGTTTTGCAGAGGCAACAAATTAAACACAAATAATAGAGCAAGTGCTTTCTGCAAATCCCCCTGTGATTGTGCTGGACCAAAGGAAACAGGCTTCTGCATTAAGATCTGTGGCAGCAAAAAAGGAAAGTTGACCTAGTTACCAAGTAGGATGTTCCCTGAGGTATGGAGAAGGGCCACAGAAGAGATCTTTGCATCGCACTTGGACAGCATTTGGGGTAAATCCAGAAATTCTCATTTGACAGCTGCCCGACAAGAACGATAATCCCGAACATGATTATTACTCACATTGCTATATATGTTCACATTGCTGTATGTGTGTCCAGCTGGGCTGCTTGAACAATTGTTTTGTGTTTCAGCTGCAAATCTAGGAGAGAGCAATACATTGAATGTAAGTAAGAAACTATCAAAACTGTTTATTCTGATTGCTCCATTATTTTTTTGGCTGGTCTGTCTTTCCTTGTGCCACAACTGAGAGCAGCATGAGCAGATGGACCAGTGTCCCATGCACAGGAATTACCAGGACACCTTTTCTGTCTTGAACTCCTTTACTAACCTGTTTCATGTTTCTCCCTTTCCCTGCTTAAAGTCAGATACATTTATGTCTATTTATAAAACAATAGTGATGCAGGCGTAAGTGTACTTTGAACCCTCTCAATGTTTAGCACAGAGGGAATTTTCACTTGTTTTACTGGACTAATATGTAAAAGTAGTTAATCTGTGTCCTCAGAGCTTCCTATATTCATTAGATGAATTATAGAGCACTAACACCCCTAAGGATCTGTTTTCCATTCCCATTTCTTCACAAGAGAGGACTCACAAGGATTGATGAGCTTTTGTAGGAGTTGCTGAATCCAGCTGTGGGTAAATTGATGGATAAGGCCTGGTTTTATCTTCAGGGTGCGCAGATAGGCCATCTGAAATTCAAAGAAATAATGAATGGTAATTTAAACATTATTATGCAAAAGTAGCTACTTGTACTTTGAACACTAAAAGAGTAAAGGTTTTGTTTGGAAGGCCTATAAGGAGTCTGAAATGAATTGCTGTTTATCACATGAAAGGCAAAGTTTTTATGACTCTGAAAAGCTGTAGATCCACGATATTAATCTCTATATTTAGAGCATCAGCCGAGTTCTACATGATAGATACCACTTAAAACTCTTGTCACTATTTCTAAAGGACTAAAATAGAATTCTAGGGATTTATTCCCAGGGGGACATTCACAACTTTAGCTTTAGTATATTGACTTCCCTACAGTGGGTAAAGGAGGGGCTTCTGCAAACAGTAATTCTGGGTACCTGAAGCCAAGTCTTTCTAACACTCCTGAAAAAACTCCTGTTTCTTCCTGCCAAGTCTACAGAACAAGCAGCTTCCAGAGTGTTTTACAGGGCTCACTGCAGTAGAAAACATAGCATGTTCTATTGCTCAAATCTATGTAAAAGGGGAAAAATATTATTGTAAAAAAATTACAGGCAACCTCATACCTTGCAGTTTTGTTCCTATGGACACGTTTCAATTATCCTTTTAAGAAAAGTTAAGGAACAGCCTTAAAGTTAAGGAGTATCTTTGTTTTCTTTTTTACAAGGAACTTCTTTATTCCTCCACTAAGCTCTTGTGGGTTTGTTTTAGGGAATTAGACTGGAAGGGAAAGGGGCATTCACCACTTACTTCCTGAAGGAGACACTGCAGGGTCACCTTGCACCACTGCAGACACAGAGGATGGAGAATCTATGGAGAGGCCAAGTAGATCACTTGAGGGAGCAGATGGCTGTTTCCTGTACAGCTTAACATTTGAAAAATAGTAAGTTATTTGGGGTTTTTCCCAGTGTTTTGGTTTTTTTAAGGAACTTGCAGTTTTAAACAAATTGCTGTTTTCACAAAATATAAACACTTAAAATCTTAGTATTAAAAATTTGTAAGTATAAGAGAAGACCAGGACTCTGTGTGTGTGAAATAAAGCTAATGAAACAAAATACGCATGTCAGAGCAGATCAATTTCAAAAAATAAAGAAAACCAGTTCTGAAGTAGAAAATAGAAAGAACTCAATTCTATAAAGCCATTCTGAACTTGTTTAGACACAGGTTTCATATTTATCTTCTGATTGATTCTGTACAATTCTTTTCATGCTACATACTTGTGTTAATGACATTTGATACGTATTTAGGAGATTGATTTTTTCCCAGTCCCATTCTGGATTAAAAAAAAATAAAAATCAAAACCACAGTGTTTCCTCACACATAGAAAAGAGTTCCCTTCCTTTCTCCTGTGAATGTGTTGGAATTAAAAACATAGCCAGACAAAGGTTTAATAAAACCACATGCTTGAAACATACAGGTTTGGTAATGCCAGATGAAAAATAAATAAGTAAAAGATGATGCATTTGAAACTCAGAGTCTCCTTAATGTAAAAATGCACAGACTGCACCATCTGGATTTCTAACTAACCCAACAGTGCATCCATCAAGCAAAACCATCCACCTACATAACCAGAATGGAGTAATAGTGGCTTTTCAAGAAAACGAGATCATCTTCTACCTTTTTAACAATTGTCAGCAGTATTTCAGCATTCACAATACATTTTCATGTCGAGTCCTAGATGACTGCACAATTATGGCTTAGCAGAAGGGGAAACATGCAAAACTACTTTGGGCAATATAATTAACAACCATAATTATCAATCAATAAAGGACAGTCATTAAAGATTTGCTACAAGCCATTATTCACAATTCAGAAGAAGCTTTGACTCAGGAAAAAAATCAATAGAAGAAGTGAATTCTCAAAGTGCAGCAGTATTTCAGTCTCTAGATCATTAACAGGAAAAAAAATGAAAAAAACCTATGGTTTCTCATTTTTTGCATGGCAGATAATTGTGCTTAGCTGGAGAGGCAATAAACCAGCATTTGAATAGATCTCTCTCTCTCTCTCTCTCTCTCATTTTTCATGCCCAAGGCTCCCTCTTAGATTTGACATCATTTGCTACTTTAGTTACATAAATTTGCATGAAATTCTGCAAGTGAGACTTCAGAAGAACAGTAAGAGTAATGTTAGTCTGTTGTCTCCTGTATCGCCCAACTAGAGAATAAAATTCTGCATGCATCAGAAGTGGTTTTTTTACAAGGAAGAGCAAAAGGAATGTTTGCAGTCCTGCAGTTCAAGAGTTCATCCCTAATTACCTCCTCCCGCTCCCGCTGTATCCTCTGGTTCTCCAGGAAACGAACTCTGTTCCGTGAGAACCTGTTGAAGGTGCAGAGCTAAATGTTCACTCTTACATTCCTATAAGATGTGCTTCAGAAGAATATGAAACCAGTTATAATCAACTCTTGATTCTCAAAAGACTCCAGAAGCACCAAACAAACACTCCAGCTGCTGTCTCTGGGGCACTTGTCTTTATGGGCAATCTGACTCCCCTTCCAGGCCTGTGGTCCTGGTATCTCCTACACCAACACCAGCTGGTGTGTTCCTGGCCCCATGTTTGGAGACAGCCATCTGCTTGTTCCTGAACAAAACCAAGACTCCTGTGACAGTGGTTTGTCTCTGGTAACATCAGGCAGGTGAACATCCACTATGCCAAATCCAGCTCCTTCTGACCAG
Source organism: Cettia cetti (assembly GCA_013401135.1). Lineage (NCBI taxonomy): Eukaryota > Metazoa > Chordata > Aves > Passeriformes > Sylviidae > Cettia > Cettia cetti. The sequence goes on from VZUI01070352.1 coordinate 96,515, forward strand.
AACACTCTTCCAGCTGAGTCCCAGGAAGCCTTCTGTTCTCAGAGTTCTGGACATTCCCTCATGGCCTCCCAGTTCAGACAACACACCTATTTTGGCACACAGCCCTCTCATTAGTGCAGGCCTTTGCAATAATTTTTTTAAAAATGAAAACAAACAAAAAATCTACCTGCATAAATATGGATGTTCTAGGAGCGGTAACAGTGCTACTGTGAGTTCAGAGCAGACCCACAGAGGTGACATTGAGCATCCGGAAGGTGCATTTCAGCACCAGGAGCCCTGAGTTGTATGGACAGTTTATCCAACTGCATTTGCTATTCAGGGTCCCTGTACTAGGGAGGCCCAGAAAAAAAGTACAGATGCATGAAGAAACAGCAGGAAAAAAAACCTTTCCAACTGTAAAGCAGAAAGTATTTATCTGAAGTCCAGGAAGGACCAAGAAGCTGCAGAGACACTAGAGGGAGGCACTGTTACACACATGAGCTGTTAGTTGCAGAGTGGAGATTGCTCCAGATTTAATTTGGATTCTACATTAACAATCAGATACAGAAAATGCAGCATGACTCATCCTCCAACAACACACACAGTGTGAAACAGATGCAGCTCATTAAGATCAGTTGGCCCTTTACACACCTCATTGTTCAGAAGGAGATCCAAAGAACAAATCCTCTGCAACACAAAATTAACCATATACGTTTTTATACTTATCCACTCTGAAGTGCAACGGATCTGCACTCAGATCCATACAAACCATAGCATTACATTACTAGATTACAGTAGTTTTCTGTCCAAATTAATCACTCTTTCCATCACTATGTCTTTAGTGAGGAATCTGTTGAATTATATCCATAAGCTCCTCTTTTCACGGTTTGAGGTTCCTGGCTTTCAGTATTCATCACTTGTAACAAAAATGTAAGCCCACCATCTGACTTTGGTGGATTTACACAAAAGCAGAATAAAACGCCTCTTTTGCTTATTAAAAGAAAAACCTCCTAAAGGAAGAAGTGAGCACACAGTTCTTTCAAGACAGCTGCTATAAAATCCACCAACACTACACTAGACAAGATTTAAGAGTAAATGAAAACTTAACGTTGTCATGATTAGGCACCAAGTTTATGCCTGACACTTAGAAGAATATTTTCAGTGCAGCACTCAAAAGAGGATTAAAAAGAAAAGATGACTAAATTCTGTAAATTTGCTAAATTTAATAAGGAACAATTGCACTTGATACATAATGATTCCTAGAACACTTTTTAGTCATGGAAGAGATCAACTTCTTAAGATAGAAGGGTATCTCCTATTAAATCAGAACACTCTCCATGAGTATACTCGGGATATTTTGTGGAACAACACTGGAATTTTAAGTCGAAAACTAGTTTCAGTTTTGCCAGCATCCAGTCATGCTACCAGTGCCGTAACAGACAAATACCCAGGATGTCAACAGGAGTACTGCTGTGCTTTCATGTGTGAAATAAAGAACCATTTTCTGCTGTAAGACAAGCAGAACAGTATGTTTCAATCCAGCTGAGAACAGCAAGCAACTCTCTTAAGCGTGCAATGAGGCAGAAGGCTGCTCCATGGCCAATTCCTGCAGTAAAACTGTCAAAATTGTTTAGAAAGGAAGACCAGTATTCTTTCCTGGAAGCACAAACACTTAACAGAGATAAGCACCAGCACCAAAGGATTTGTAGCAGCTGCTGACAAATTCACTGGACTCTGCCAAAAAAGGACATCAAATTCCAAATTATTTTTGTGTGCCTCTATCTGATGTCCTGCCCATGCTGTTGACTCACTTTATGCTACTCTAATGTTTCCTAACTACTTTCCTGAACCATTTCTGAAGTGTTTAGAAGGCAGCAAATATAATTTTCTCTTTTTGCAATCATATTTCTTTTCTGAATTTAAGGATAAAATCTGTCTCCATGGGGAGGATCAACACTAGGCCTAGGGACCATCTCTCCATTAAGTGCATTTACTCAGGCAAGATTCCAAATGTGAGGAGAGAGGCCCTGCACTTACCTTTCATGTCCCAGGAGGACATTATTCATATCTTCATTTACTTGTATTAGCTCAACAACCACATCTTCATTCTCCACTGTCACCAACAATTCCATGATCCTCTCCTGCATCATCCGACAGGTCTTGTACAATTTCTGCCCGAGGCAAAGGAAGGAAAAAAAATTAAAAATCCAAACTCTGGCCTCTCAGTGTGTCAGTTCTGGAGATCAATGATAAGACACTGAAGCACTGCAGAATCACAGGTAGCATTCCTCAATTTACACAAATCACATGAATACCAACCATTGCAAACAGAACAATGTCCACGTTTTTGATCTCTGCAATGCAGGGTCACAACTCCCACCACCACATCACTCCTACACAATGCCTACCTCTCAACCCACCTTCATTTCTAAAGGCATGTTTGTCTCTAAAGCCTAAATTGCAAAATAACAAAGACCCCTCTGGGTGATGTAGAGCCAATGTGATCTGATCCTGCTTGAAGCTGATTAAACTCAGCAGGATACTTGGACGTAATCCTGTTCAACATCTGCTTGAAGAAAAGACAATATTAGTCTAAAGGTCAGAAGTGCTCTGCGACAAGCCTCAAGCTCCAACTATTCGTTTAAGTGGGAAGTCTGGATAAACAATCTATGGATTTTTGAGAAAGTAACACAAACCTTAGAGAATCAGCAGACAAGAGAATTATGAGAGCTTATTAAGCAGAATTTTGCATTATTGCCTGGTGAAGTGGAAGGCAGTCTGTTTATATTACTCCATCTGCAGATTTTACATGTTCAAAGAAACAAATACTTTAGCAACAGGAACTTTAACTCAGCCAACATTTTTTCTCCTTCACACTGCATTTGCAAATGAAAGCTGGCTCTGCTTAAAGAAACAAAAAAAAAAAAAAAAAAAAAAAAAAGGGAGGAAATGACTCTATTTGCACACTACTATTCAGAAATTGCTTTGATATTCAAAGCAATCTGATTTTTCCTCAAAAAAATACGATACTTCACATAAATCACTTTATTTTAAAAGAAATTTGTACCCCTTTGCTAAATCTGTGTCAGGATGGCAGAGTGCTGTACTTTTCAGTACTGTATCTTCACAGCCCAGGATAAAACACACAAAAATGTGTTCAGCCTATTGTTTGTAACTACATTTAAAATCTTCGTGACTCCGCATTGTACTACCTGATCCACATTTTAAAAAGAGTGTATTTCTTACTACTCTATTACAAAGGCATACTGGCAAATGTCAATATTCAACAGAGAAAGGAATTGAGACAATCATTTCAGGCATGGATTTGCCTGAAAACTGGAGTTTTACAATGATGGAGTAACAGCTGAAATAACAATCATCAGTGATTCTAATACATCTGTGCTAATTCTTACCAGCTGCTGATCTGGACTCAAATTCCTGCACATCCATCCACTATCTGTTCGCTATGTCTATTCACCATCCAGTACAAAAGATTTTTACTCTTCTTGGCTGATCCTAAACTATTCTTTAACTACAATTACTGGCCAGCACATTATTTCCAGTGAAATATGGTACCTTAAGCCTTGTCCAAAACAGGGTGGGGAAAGAGAGAAGCCTGGCCACTAATGAAGATAAAGAACTATAAACACATTACACAATGTGTAACAAGGAGGTCAAATTCACCTTGCTACAGTTTTTTATTGAGGGACTCCAGATAATCTGAAGGACTAAAATCAGTGTCTCCAACTCACTCAAAGTCGAAACAAGCAGCTCTTTCAATAAAGGATTTTGTTCTGTGACAACAAAAGTCCAATCCAAGCAATCAAGGTAGTGTCACAAACAAAAAAGAGAACATTAAGCAGTGTTCAAGGAACAGGGTGGCCATGCCTGATGTTTTACACCCCTCCGTGCACAGGGGAAAAAGAAGAGAAAGAACAACAGTGAAAGGAATGAAAATGAGTTTTCATTCACTCTCCCACATATGGGAACTCCACACCCTGTCCTCAACCTTTTGCCAACAATTTTATTACTGGGAGTGTCAATAAGAATCCACTGATTTACTGTGGGCAGCTAAATCTGTGCACCTATATACAGAAGTGCCACAGCAGGAGACAGGAAATAAAAGACAAACTTTTTCTGTTTCCAGCCTTGTCCTGGACTGGACAGAGATGGTCAAGCATAATTAACCAGTGTGTTCTCAACAGCACCCAGTAAGGGTTCATTGCACAGGAAAATTTCTACACTGGGCAGGTGAAGTGCACTAAAGGCTTGCAAAAAATTAGATCAGTTCTTCAAAATTTAATGCTGCAAAACTGCCAAAAATGCTTCCTCATTGTAGCAGTTTGGAGGTAAGGTTGGATCCAGAAGGATGTGGTAAAGCTTTTTAAGTTCTCGCAGACAACATGCAACCGAAAAGCTTCCATTAACATAGGTCACTATTGCAATGCTAAAGTAAAAATGTACTTCTAATTTCTAAACTGTAAAATACAGCATAAGCACATAATATCACAGAAGGAGCATGTACAAGTTCACTGTCGCATCACTGGACTATTGCAATACACTTCCTTCAGGCTACACTTTAAGAGCACATGAATTCCTCTGTAGCACAGCAAGCTCCCAACCTTTGAGGTCACACACATAAAGCCAACGCTTCATATTCTTCACTGGCCCTCAGTCTGCCTCTAAGGGACTGGTGATAATAAAGAGAGCTCTGCAAACTCCAGGATGGATATGAGAGTGACACTGTGTCATTATCTATTCTCCAGCTGGAATGTTCTCGGGGCTGTTTGACAGAACATGCTCAACAGACAGTGCTTCATTATGAAATTCCTTTGCCATTGGAATTCCCTAGAGCTTAAATTTGCATTGCAAGCTGTATTGTCCTTTCCTGACCATCAAGATGTCAAGGGAAGGTGAAGGAGATGAAAGAAAGCTGAGCAAAACGAGAGACAGAAACCTGTTGTGGGGTTCCATTTGTCAATCTGAATCCAGATGTTAAAAAATAAGATACAACACTTTAAAAAGCAGCTATAGCCAAACCAATAGCCCCTATCAATGAATTATCATGTACCTGTAAGAGATTCATATCATCCGGGTTTTCAGAGCCAGGAACATTTTCTTTCAATATTGATGACATGACTCTCACGTTCATTTTTGCCATATCCAGTTCACTGTACAGTTTCCCAATCTGTTGGAATTCAACAGAATATTGTGTAGGTGAACAGAGCAAGCAGAATAATTCTTATGTCTAATACACACTTTCATTCCCATTAGGTATAATATGGACTTTATTAGCATTATTTCACTCTGATAACATGCCATGGAAATGAATGGAATTAGTTCAGCTTTTAAAAGTGGATTCAAACTAAGATCCAAGCCTGCTAGCACTACTTGTTTTCCTTGCAGTTAATCCCTCTCACTGATGTTACTGTTCTTCCTTTTAGTTACATACAGGGCAAGCAGGAATGGAAGAGAACTGTCCCTTCCTCCCTGCTTTTTATAATAACCTCTTCACACAAGCCTTATATGAAAGTAAGTTTGGCTTTTCTTGCTTATCTCTGAACAAGCTTTTATCAATTTTCATAATAGCATTGTAAGATGTGATTAGATATCCACACACTTGAGTAGTGATTCCACAAACCTAAGAGCAGGAACCCAGAGTTACACCCTGTGAACTGAGGGTCCCTCCAGTGGCACCCAGGCTACTCAAGTCACACAATCACAGCACATTTCAGATGAACCCACCCTCCCCTAAACCTGCAGTGTTGCACCTGCTCCGGAGTCAACAACAACGTTGGGCCTGTCGGAAGAGGCAGGAAGGAACGTTTGGCAGGACTGGCAGAGGATGGGGATGACTTTGCACAAGGCAGAGGTGAAAACTGTGAAAGCACAAAAAAAACAGAGCTTGGGTTGAACAAAATCACAGCAGGCATCCTGCTGAGAGAGGAACATCTCTCAGACTACACAACTGGGCAGGAGCTTTCTTCATTATCAGTGCTCCCAGGGAATTTTTTGAGCAAGTCCTATTTACAAAAATAAATCTTATGGCTATTCTGTTATGAAATGAGTCTTGGAAATCAAATTATCTTTAGAAAGGATTTGCATATAAGTTCCATCACTGGATAAAGTGGGAATGGCTCAAGAATGGGCTAGTAAAGAATAATTAAGCCATCTAAGAGCAAAGAGTAATTCCCAGAGTGCCACTGCCATTTTGCAGTGAAGAACAGTTTGGAATGTGATCACACTTGGAAGCAGTAGAAGGGCTGGAGGGCTCAGTCCGGGTCTCCAGAGAAGGTAAAATACAAAAGTCCTGGACTGAAAAGCAGGAACAGTCTGAAAAAGCTTCACCTGCATTGCGTCTGAACTGACTGCTGAAAAAAATTCAAATGTAAACCCCAGGCTGCACTACACACTACAAACCTTTCACTTCCTGGAGACTGAGGTAAAAACTGTGTTCAGGTCTGTTAAGACAAACAGAAGGTTTGCCATGGATTTTAACTGGCAAGTACATGAAGTTGATACAATAAATAATCTCTAATGTAATATAATGTAGAATAATGTAAAAATAATCTCTAATGTACTAGGTAAGGGAAAAAAATAATATCTACTGAGAGCATTCTTCACACAGCTTGTTCAAACAACCTTTAAATGCATAAGCTTTTGTGCATTCCACTATCCAACCAGCAGATGAAACTCAGGATAAATCTAAATTATTCCTGTCTGCACTGATTATAGACATCTAATTTTGTAACTGCAAGATTCCACGCAGTGATGGATGGCTTTCACACTGCCCAAAGCTCTTGTGAAAACTCTTCTTCAAAAATAAAAAGAAATCTAGAAAGAATGGCATTAAATCATGTACAGTATTTTCAGCTGCTGTACAATGCTCAAACCATACTTATATTTAATGTCCTAAATGCCACACAATACTACCTATGACACAGGTTTAAATAACACTTACTGTGCAAAGCTGGAGAGATACGCAGACCATAATCTTTTCTTATAGATTTCTACATCTCTCCATTTAATCTTCAAGATAGATGATGCTCATATTCTCAACAGTACATGTTTTTGTGAAAATCTTACTCATTTTTGTTGAGGCTTTCAGAAGCTGACAAGTTTGGGGCACTAAGCACTCATTTATTTTGAAGTAAACAGCATGCACAAATCTTTGAATGTCTCGAGACAGAGATGCTTCTTCATTTTTGAGAACATACCCATGAATCTGTACTTGGAAATGAAATAAACTACTATACAGGTCAGGTTTCCTTGTTGCTACCTTAGCTGTTATAACTGAAACTGATTCCTGCTCATGTGCTTAAATACTTTGGTCATATTCTGCCCTGAAACATTTAAATAAAAAACCCCAGATCAAACATGCCTTCTGTGTCCCACAAAATTAACTCATCCCATTTCTGAAGTGTCCCTGTATATCCTCACCTTAGATCCACCATTGCTGGTGTCAGAGGATGGAAACTCCACTCCTTTCTTCAGCAATTCTAGGTAAACTTCTTTTACTTCACTCACATCCACCATCCCTTGAAAACCTCTTGCCCAAACCTGGTTTTGAAATATCAGGGACAGTAGCAGTCACATAAATGGTCAGTCAGCAGGTCAGACAAATGCTTTTAAAACTTGTGGTCCTAAAGACAGGTCATTCCCTTCTTCCACAATGTAACAGGAACCACAACAGCCCCAAAGATCTGGTTTCAGAAGAGATTCCCAGGATTTAAACAGGCTGCACAATTAACATCTACCACATGGCAGAGACTTTGTGAACACTAACAGTTTACTCTGGACTCACCATGATAAAGGTCAGGATTTTCTCCTGCATGTCAAGGGGCAGGTTGTATCTTGGGTTCAGCAGTTTCACCAGCTTGTCTTTGCAGAAATCCTTCTTCACAACTAAAGACTGGAATCTTGGGCCACAGTTCTCCATACACATCTCAAGCAGCTGAACACACAAAAAACCTTTTGTTACAAAAAGAATAGAGAGAAAAAAACCCCACAACTTGATGACTTTTGTTTCTTCAATTCACCAACTTGGAGCACAGTTTCTGCATGCATTTCAAAGGTCACATTCATTTGAAACAGATGAACTGAAATATTCCAGTTGTCAGATTAATCTTCATGAAGGAAGCTGACTTCCAAAACCGTGCATCAAATGCTTAGAGCAGGATCCCTGCAACCACCATGCCTGCCCTTTCAAACACAGCAGGATGTGATAAGGACATAGTGCTTCTCCCTTGCACATCTGGAGGTGGCTGATTACAATTTCCATTTTGAAGAAGGGATGTCAAAAACTGCCTATAAATCCCAGTCACCTGGCACTTGACATAAAACTTGGGGTCAATCAGATCAAGTGCAGAATCAGGAACAGAACTCTTGTCTGGCCCAAATCTGAAGATGGAACATGACCAACACAGGGAAAAATGGTCACTCCTGTGCTTCTTTCTCTTCAATCGTAGCTTCATTTTCCCTCCCAATGTAAGGAGGAATATAGAAAGTGTTGGGGTCCAGGGCATTGCTTTGAATACCCTGGACAGACAGAGACCTGTACAGGGGGGTTTGGAACCTGTACAGGGGGGTCTGGGATCTGTACAGGGGGGTTGGAGACCCTGGTACACAGCCCAGAAGGA
>VZUI01070366.1:0-35155 GCA_013401135.1 Cettia cetti
AGAGCGGGGCCGCGCCGCGGGGCGGGAGGGGTCGGGCGAGCCGCGGAGCCGGCGCCGGGAGGCCGAAGCGGCAGGAGCTGTGCTCGCCCTCACGGCCTTGGGCCCGGCGGAGGGGCAGCCGCGTCCCTGTGCCGCCACAGAGCGCTGCCACCGCCGCCCTCTGCCCGGGAGGCGGCTCCTGGGCGCGGGGGTGAGCCTGCTTCCCCTCACGCCTTCCTTGGCGTGAGGTCGGTGCCCTTCTTGTGAGCGTCCAACCATCGCCGCCTTGTTACCCAGATTATATCGGCTTTTTTTTTATTTTATTTTATTTTTTTTATTTTCGGGACTAGAAACGAGTATTAACACTTGACTTCTAGGGATGACCGTGTCTGCATAGGCAATTAATGGACTCAGCTGTTGTTTGAATGCTGCCGTGTGGCAATAAGATACAGGGGCAACGATTTCAAAGGGGCCAAATCTGGTGATGTTCCCTGTGAAGTTGCCTTACAGGTATATGGTATAGGGTGTGTATTCGTTAATGCCTTACAAAGCACTGGTACCGCAAAGTGTAGCAGATGAAGAATGTATGGCAGACTCGGTCCTTTCACGCTTTTACTGTGTTTGTGATTGTAGGTTGTTGACCATATGCTTAAGACCTGGTATGTTGCGATATTACAGTTGGGTATCTTGTACTCACTTCAAAATTATACTGAAATGGACTTACTCAACAGACTTAAGTAATAACATACCTGAGATTAAGCAACGATCCAGTTTTATTTTTCCTAATTCCATACATACACAATATCTGTAAGAGTTACATGGAGTTAGGTAACTACCACACAACATGGCAGATATTGATATGCCGCTGACAAGTCATGCATTTGCCACCTTACATTGTTTTTTGCATGAGAGTTAAAACAAGATCCTGATCTATGGCTGCAAGTTACTCTTCTATCAAACTCATAGGGAGGAGTGATTTTTTTCAAGTATGTCTCCCTAAGTTAGTGAAATACCACTTTGAAAAAGCAAAATAGCTGTATGGAAGGGCACAAAAATTATGAGCCCAGATTTTCACACCTAATATAGTGGTATTTGTAGGAAATACTGAGTGATGCAGATGTTCTAGGACCACTTACGTGTCAAGTCAGACCAAGAGTATTCTTTCAGAGTGAATCTCAATTATCCACGCTTATCTTGCTCTGCCTTCATTGAGGAATGATCTTTGAGCACACAAACCAGGTTACATTTAGACTGGAGCACATCTTCATAGATGCAGGTCCAGTGTAGTTTTGAAGTGCATTTAATATATTCCCACTGTTAGTAGCATTCATTTGATAGAAACAGGCTAGAACTTGTCCAGAGTAGTCCCCCTATACCTGAAGTAGATATTATGGGGGTCCTGGGTTGTCCCCATTAAAATATTTTGCTTTCATGTCTTCTGATGTTGGTCTGCAGGACTTGACAATGGCAGTGCATGCACTAGCTTGAAGGTCAGTGTATGGAAAGTAAGTGTTAGCCTGAATGCTGAAGGGTATTTGAAATGTGTCTTTCCTGTGTGGAGCTTCAATTTTGCTAGGTGTAATGTTAAAAATCTGGGGTGTTCCTGTATATTAGGTGGACCAAACATTATTACGAGATTAGTAGAAATTGGGAAGGGGAGATAACTTATGAATTATGTCCCAGCTAATTCAGCGGATGCATGGGCTTAAGAGAGCCTGACCTGATCTGTCCCTTTTCCTCTCTCTGTGCTGCAGTCTTTCTGATACCTCGTCCTTTACTTCTGTAATCTCTTTAGTCATTTTGCATTCTTGAATTTATTAGAAATGCTGTTGCTAAAGTAAGTACCATGCTTGCAAACTTGATTTTTCGCTTGTGTGTATGTGTTGTTTTACACTTTTGAGTCCCTCCACAGCTTAGGTCTTATTTACTGCTGGTACTGTATTGTGGCCATGGATTCCAAACTCTAACATCCAACATTCGGTTGTTTCAATAATAGCTATGCTGCTGCTTGAATGCTATTGTGAGGATGGTTTTTGCCCACTGGTCTTCGTTCTTTTCTCCATGTTTCCCTGTGAGGCAAACCTTGCCAGGAGCCTTACAGAATGCTACCTATCAAGACTAGGCAGTAGGTAAGCTGCATTGCCTATATCACCAGCCTAGACAAAAGCATCTGGTTATTACCATTGCCTCATCCTCCTTTAGTCTCATTAGTTCATGTATCATTCATTTCTTCATGCTTTGTTGCTAATGTAAACTATGGAATTCCTTTGAAAAGGATTGTCATTGTGCCAGATCTTTACATTTTCAGCATTCTTGTGCTAGTGTATGATGCTGACATACAGTAACAAGTGCACAACCTTTAAAGTCTGCAGGGCCTAGTGTATCTTTTAACGTCTGTGTTGTATATCTCTGACTCTTTGGGAAGAGGAAGAAGTTGGGAGGGCATGGCTGTCCTAAATTTTTGTACTTATTCCTAGGAAGAAGAATTTCACTTGGCAATCTAGATAGTCTGGAAGAGGACTGGTAGCGTATCTGCTGCTTGAGGTTAACTGGCTAAAATACGTGAGGTGATTTAGTTTTGTGTGTGTGTGAATTCCTTTGTTAACCTTGGTGTATAATGCCTGAAAATGTTGTGTCGTGTTAGTGTCAGGTGAATTTCAACTTCTTGAATTCTGCAAGGAGAAATTCTAGTTCTGAGCTGCATAAGGGCAAAGGTAAATGTTGAAGTCCTGAATATAACCAGAAAAATGCTGGGCTTAACATTCAGGTGAATCATTGAAGTGTTCTAGTGCAACTGTACACTGCACCTGCAAAACTTCTTCCTTCCTCACATAGTTTCAGAATACACACTTATACATACTCTGTGTTCAAAATAACATTCCGTATCTTCCCATTTTTTCATGTGTTTCTGGAGTAACTTCCTTTTTTTGTGTGCTTTTTTAAAGTTTTGCTGGAATGTCAGCAATAGGTCTGCTGCTGGTTGAACTTGGAAAGTAAAATAACATACAAATAGAGAAAAAGAAAGAATCTTTTAGCAAATTGGATGTGCTTGAATGTGTAACAATGAAGTTATGTGACAGGCTCTTCATGTTGTATGTGTTCATTTTTTATATAGAATAGCCAGTTACAGGCATGATAGCAGGAAGGAGAGGTAGCAACTTTTACCTACTTTTCTGCTGTCAAACAGTAGGGACAAGGTTCAGTACAACTCATATCAAGTAGTAATGCATGAATAATTAAGCTGTATGTGTTATGCCAACCTGTCTTACTAGGTCAAAGATCGCTTAATTAGTACTACCTTGATTAGTCACAGATGTTGTTCTGTAAGAGGTATTACACTGCTCATTGATTTTACAGAACTGAGAGGTGGTGTCAATTGCAATTTACAATGCATTATTACCACACTTTCCTGAAATCTTCCAAAGTAGAGTGATGTAGAACTGTTTGCTCTTAGTCACTTGTTAGTTTTCCATCTTACTTCTGTAGAGTAAAACTTGGAGAAAAATACATGGGTTGTTTTTCCAAGTTGCTCTCAAAGAGTCTATTTCCTTACAAAAGCTTTGTGTTCTCTTGGGAGGGGGGAAGTTGTTACATCTAAATGCAATTATGACTTTACTTCTAGTATTTGGGTTTTTTAGAGTCATGAGAAGTTCTCTGAGAAACTATGTTATCCTGGGTTTATAATGCAGAAAAAAGTCTGTTTATTCTCTTTCCCTAACCCTGCCTCAAACAAGAAGCAACAGAACATTTGCTTAAGATTTGATTGCTTCAGAATTAAAACCTTAAGGGGTGTTACATAAAGGAGCTGGATATTTTTCATTATCCCTCTAATAAGATTTTTTCCTGTGTATCCATGTAGTTTAAAATAAAGTACTTACCCAAGTAGAGAGCGAGCTTGGCTTACTTTCAAAAAGAAGGTATTTAACTCATACAGCTTTCTGCTGGAAGGAGGGACTGAAGTAATAAAAGGTAGTTAGGGTAACGAGTTTGAAACCGCAAGATTAGGGAAAGGGAATAAATAGAGTAATAGGAAGGCATTTGTAGTGTATGGGAAGGTGACAAAATGTTTTAGAATCTGCTCATAGACACACTGGTCTTTCCTATCACCCAGCTGCGTTCATTAGAATCCAAGAAGATGATGGGGTGTGGACACAATTTAATATAAACTGAACTTCTGAAACCCCTGTGATGGCATCCCACCTGTGAGGAAAAAAATGAATAAAGCAAGAATAGTGCATGCTTGGGGCCTTAGAGGTTAGACAAGCCTCAAGTGAGGGGGAAGGCTCGTTGAGTGGAGAGAGGCCGAGTTGTAGACAGTGTATATCAAACAGGCTTCTGCACACTTTGTCTTGGATGACACATCACCTGTGCTCCTGCCTGTCACGGTGCTCCTCAGCCATTGTCTGCTGACAGAGTGGCAGCATGTGTCACTCACTCAGTAGATGTCACTGCTTATGTCCTTGGCTGCACAGGCTGTGAACATGCAGTTTGAGGGTGACAGAAGTGCAGTCAGAGGTGACAGACACATGTCCAAATGTTTGGAGGTGCTTTGAAACATAAAATAGGAGTTAAATATAGCCAGTGGTAGTTGGAGCTTGAAACAGATGGTGCATTTTTATTCCATTTGTATATTTAGAATGTTCTTCTCTCTTGTTAGTTTGTGTAATTTCTCTAGGTTCTGAATATATTTGGGTGGGCTTTGCCAGTGTACTTCAAATGGAGGGACCTGTTCTAGTTGAGTCGTGGCTGTTTGACAGGAAATTATATTGCTGCAGATTAATAGACTGCTTTTGTATATGTAAAAGCCTTAAAGGGAATCTGTGTTACTTGGAGCAAAGGTAGCAAGTAACAAAAACAACTTTATGCTGACTGCATTGAAGTAAATTTATTCAGGATGTGAATGTGACTGTCCAGTCTACTGCTTGCAGTAAGTGCGCTAGCATTGAGAAAAAAGAAAAGAAAAGAAAAAGGCTAAACACACAGATATGGTTACTAGAAAATACATCGAAAATGCAATCTCGTAGAAAAGCCTGCCTGGGGCTCAGGAAACTTGTCTTCAGCTGGAGGGTATGGAGACAGGAGAAACCAGATGACTCAGTCCTAATCCTTGAATTTAGACTGCCTTTGTTTGGGGCCTGGCTAGCTAATTAGTGGTTACTCTCTTAATTAAGTTGCATAAAGTGCTTGCTGTCTAAGGCAAGATCTACTGTAAGTGTGTGTAACAGTGCAAAACTTCTTAATTTTTTAGGGAACTAGCTAGAAATATTTTTCTACTGTTATCCATGAGGGAGATCTGCAGCCACAGGCCCAAACACAGCTTAGGACAAAATTAATAATGCTGAGGTTTTTTCTTATATGTAAGATATGTTACTGAGAAGCATTTTTCTACTGAAACTTAGAATTTCCTCTCCAAGAATTCTGTTTTGTTATCTTCTTCTTAAAGGTTTTTAGAAACTTTGTGAGCTTTAGCAATGCAGAGCTCTTGTTTACAGTAACATAGCTCTGTGTGACCTTCTCAGACTCCCCTTCTTGCTTGCCTGAATACATTCCCCTCACATTATTTTTGGTTATGCTGCAACTAGCCACCAATCTAGAGCCAAGAAAGTTGTGTTCTTGGTTTCTGTGTGTCCTCAGAGTGTACTGTGTAAATGGGCATGCTTTTGGATTGTGCCCAGGCTTCTGAGTAAGGTTGCTGCCCTTGACCTGAAATCACTGTACTGTTGCTCTCCAGCCCTGTGTGTGAGATATGCACTAGGAAAATCTGCCTGCCAATGAGCTATATCAGACTTTTCTCAGTACAGCTGTAATTTCTTCACACTGTTGCATTGCATCTTTAGTCAGTTGAATTTTATTCTGTTGCAGTAGTATCTTGACTCCAAAACTAACCTGAAAACTGCACAAATAATCATGAACCATTGCAAAGTTGTTTATTTTGTGTGAAAACTGCACAGTGCCATTCCAACATATAAGGTCTGCAGGATACAATGATTGCCTAGAGGTAACAACTCTTTGAAATGCTACACTTAATTCTAAACCAGATGTTCTTTATTTGCACTGTGTTGAGCAGAAGTAAGTCATCTTAACTCTACAAGAAGGAAGGTAGCGTGACCTGAAATTTGTAGGATTTTTTTTGGTTAAGGACAGTGTAACATTTTAAAAGCGTTACTTCCTCATCATGTGTCATTAAACAGTAAGTCTTGCTTATCACTCTCTTCATCTGCAATTCCCTGTTATGCTTAGCTCAGTGTAGATTGCCTCCTCTGAACTTTGTTCTGGATGGAGACAGGTATTTCTAAAGACAGTAATCCTTTAACTTTTTCCTGTTTGCTATTAAATACCACAGAACTAGTATGCCTGAGACCTTTCAGTAAGAAGACTCAGGCCTGTTGAAGGCTTTTCACAGTTTCTCAAGTCACTTTCTTCTTCATTGGTGTTGAAAATGATTCTGTTTGAGTAACCAGTATTGTTGCATGTTTCTTTAAAGAGAATAGTCTCTCTGGTATGTAAATAGTCAAAAGAGTGAGTGCTCTGACCAGTACTTATTTGGAGACTGGAATTGCATGATTTCTCCCTCAGCATTGTGCTAAGATTACTGCCCTTTATGTTGGATCAACTGTCAAATGACTGTACAGAGTCCTGAAACTCTATTCATTTCTTTAAAACGTTCTGCTGGTTTGGGCTGACCGTGTTTCTCAATGTAGGAGAAAGGGGGTTTGTTGTCCTGTCTATTGGGTAATTACTTGCCTACTTACTTTTCTTTAAAAAGTTGCTATTCTGTTACAATGCATATATGAATGACAAGTTTGGTGTAGTTGTGTCATCCCAGGTACTGCTGACATCTTTCTCTGCTTTTTATATCTATGTTTGCTGTAAAAGCCCTGTGCAGTTAAATAGTGGGTAGCAGGCTACATCTAAAATGCTGCTTTTCCTGAAACTTCCTCAGGTGATGTGTATTCCATTATACCTGCAGACTCTTTATGTTCTTAAAAAAATTTTATGCGTTGAATTTGGACTGCTTTGTTGAGGGCTTTGTGCAGTTACATCTTGGAAAATATATGGTGACAAGTTCCACTGTTTTTTATTCACTATTAGAAATGTTTTACTACTCTATTTTTTATTATTTATTTTCTATATGTTGTCTGGATAACACTTTTCAAAAACTTTTTCGTTGCCATCCCCCCTTGTCAGTGAGGGCACAAAGGAACAACCGCTCTGTACCAGGGGAGTTATTTGCAGAGGAGAACTTGGCCAGCATGCAGCACTTACCTGCCTCCACCACTGAGGCTTGGATGCTCCAGCATTAAGTAAATGAGAGGTCTGGAGTAATGGAGAGCTTGAATCTATTCCAAGTGTTAAAGCTCTCTGCTGTAACCAGATAGTCCTGCTGTGTTCTTGCTGACTAATTGAGGATGTTATTTAGTCCTTAAATTCATTGAGAATGCAACCACCATTCTCACAAAATAGTTCTAGAGTAGTACGATGGAGTCTGGAGTAGTGCCAATAGGTATTGGACCGGAAAGGTTTTATTCCAGGCAGAACTATGGCACAGGCTTTATTCGCAAATAAAAGGAGAGCTGTGTAGGAACTCTTTTTTTTTTTTTTCTTCTAGACTTTATTTTAAGAGGGTTTTTTTCTTCTAGACTTAATATTTTAGGTTTTGTTCCATTCTTTTTGAAGTACTAGTCTTGTTTTGAGCTTGCACAGATTTTTTCTTAGAAAAAAGAGAACCACTTTTAAAGCTATATTTATTAATTTTAGAAAAAAGAGAACCACTTTTAAAGCTATATTTATTAATTTTAAATTTACAAATGCTTAATTTTTATCTTAAACTTTATAAATATAAATGCTAATTAAGTGTGAGTTCATAATTAAATGTAATATCTTTGTTTCTGAACAGTCCTTCTTTCTATTTAATGGATAATCAGTTTCAGCTCAGTCAGTATTTTCAGCTACTCAATTTCAATAAATACATCACAGATATTCAACTAATTGCCAGGGTAATTCTAGGCCTTATCTTCCTAATAGATTACTCTATTAATATATTCACTTCTGATCCTTTTAGAGCTGAAATAGTTATGTATTATGAGTGTTGTGACTTCAAACATTGGCAGAACTTGAAGCAGTAAAGCTTATAGGAGTTATTACAGCATGTCTGGAAGAGCAGCATGCTTTCATCTTACATTTTGACAAGTCATGAATCATCTAGAGAAATAACCACATAGTTTTATAACTGCTTATTCATGCTTAAGAATACTACTTTCCTCCTACTGCCAAACCAAATGTGTTTGGACTGATCTGTATTCAAATTTTAAAAATATAGGTCAACCTTTTCTACTTCGAAAAATTACAAGATGTGTTGAGAAGTGTCTTGTACCAGAAAGACATTGCTCTTGCATCACCAGGATGTAGTCTCTCACTAGATTTTCTTAGACTTTACAGCCTGTTACCATTTCCCCAGATGTACTTCCATCACAGCCTGATTAAATGTTAAATCTCTTCTGCACTTTTATTATTTCTCCCCCAATCTGGCCTCTGCTGCCCTTCATAGTCTTAGTTTTGTTTTTTGCACAAGTAGTCTTACGAGATTTTTATCTTCTCTCTGTCTTGCGTCTCTGTTACCTTTAATTAAGTTCTTGCTAAACTGGCAGATCTCCCTTCTTGCGTTCATGGTCTCTTCTTTCCCTTCTTTTCTCATATTCCTCTGCTACCTTGCCTCTTCCTTTCAAAGTTATGAATTAAGTTATTTATTTTCATTGGCCAGTAACATTCATAGATCTTTCTAATCATCATCAATTAAAATAGGCACAATTTCATTCTAGGTATTTTCTTGGCAGAGCTTTAAAACACAAGTGTGAGATGGTGCTGTTGATTCAGTTGTGGGATAGCTGGTTGTGTGGCAGTCTGCACTTGTTTTGGTACTGTAGACTGAAGGAGCAGTGCCTTTCATAGTTTCTGTTTTCTTGTAGTGTCCTAGGTTCTCCCTTGAAAGTGTATGAATGTTGTAGTTTTAAGGCAGCTTTCTCCCAGTGTTTTAATATCATGGTTAAGAATGCTGCAATTTAATTTGCTGGTGGCTACTTTTAAACTACATAAATTCTCCAAACAGCTTCATGTGCTTGCCTGATGCTTGAGTGTTCCAAAAGGAAGAAAGACAAACTGTAACTGCCTTACTTGTCAGCTTTTCTTTCTTAAAAGTACAGGCAGAAGAATAGCATTGTGCTTTTGAATGTTTGTTTAGCACCAGTTGATAAATATTTTTCTACCAACTATTATGTAAAATGCAGGGGAAGGAAAATAGACTAAAAACTAACTCCCCTTTTAGTGGACATCTTTGCAGGAACTTAATTTCACAGGAGCTGGCTTTTTTTCCCCTGCAGCACATGTTTATGAACAAATAATCTCTCTGTGTAGTAAATGTGTTATTTTGAAGTCAAATACAATGCAAAACAAATCGGGTTGGCTTATGTAGATAGTGTGAAACATCAAAGTTGGGTTGCTTGCATTGCTGAATCTGCATTCTTGTGGTTCTCATTTGTGGTCAGTGGAACCATGTAGCCATGCTTGTCAAGTATGTGTGAGAAACAGAAAAACCCATGGAGTTCATTATACAGTGCCATGGTAAAGCAGAACTTGGAGATGAAAGGGTGAGACTTGGTTTTCCTATGTGAAAGTGGTTGCTGGAATGAGGAGGGTTTCACTTGAGTTGCATATGCTGTATAAAAGCAGCACATAGGTTTGACATAGAAGGTAGCCCTGCTGAAGACTCTGTATTGCTTTGAAAGAAATAGGTAGGAATATAATCCCAAGATTTCCCCTCTGTCTTTTTGTGTGTAGAGATCAAGACAAAGAAAAGTATGTTAATAACAAATAAATATTTTTTTCTTTGCAGTAAAAGAAGTGGAAAACAAGCATTGCAGAATAATGAGGTAATTCTTCATGTCAAATGTTCTTTAATAGTTTAAAATAAATCCAATTTTTAAAAAAACTTTAAGTCCTATCACTATAGTTTAATCTTGGCTATGGTGCAAATAAGGTTGGAATGATACTTTCAGACTTGGTGAAACAAATGGAAGAATCAGGTTTAATCATAAGAGGCTGAAGTTTGACTCCATAATGATGGATGCTTGATGTGCACGATGTCCTTTTTTATCTGTTATCACCCTATGAATTTGTAAGGACTAGTGTTGTAAGTTTTTCTGTACAAATAGAAACAAACAGCTGTGTGTAGATTTGGTATAACTTGTATTGTTTATGTAAAAGAAAAATGTATGGAACGAGATGTTGAGTCTGACAGTTTCTAAATTAGAAGTTACTTCAAACATCTGGTAGGAGGTTTGGCGTTTCCCTGATCTTTTGTGTGTCTGTTAATTCATTTATTTGAAAGGGATGTACTAAATCCCTTTAAGCTAAGATTTTTGTTTTGTATTCAAATAAAACATAACAGATCAAAAGGCAGAGTCTGTGATTCTGGTGTTACAATGGTATGAATAGATTCCATATATTTTCATCTTTGCAAAAACTTTAAAAAAAGACTTTCACTGGATAAATAGAAAGGTGTATGCAAACATTGTTAGCTTCTAACACAGCTTGATTGTATTATCTACCAAAACCACTTATCTTTTGGATACCTATTACCTATTTGTAAAAACCTTAGCTATCTTTCTCTTATTCCTACCCATCTTGGATACAGTTATGCTGAATGGGATTAACAGTCTATGATTAACAATCATAGCAGCTGCTTCTTATTGCAGTTTGTTTTGATGGCTCCCAATTCTTTATTTAACTTGTCTGAACAAGTCTTAAGTTGTCAGGAAATATTGTAAATTCTGCAGAAGGAAGGTAGCTGTAAATGACTTGGGTAGGGAAAATATCACATCAACAGTTCAGTAATACAAAAGATTCTCCCTTTTCTTGTTTTGTTCTGTGTGCAGCAGAAAGAAGGAAAGAAGGAGCGAGCAATGGTGGACAGAGTGTTTATTGCACGAATATGTCGAATCCTAAAAATAATGGTCCCTAGAACACTTTGCAAAGAGGTAAGCATTGCCTGCAGAATTAAATAAAGAAATAAAGCTGGACTCAAGTCTCTTTCGAAATTACATCAGAATTTAAACAACTGCATATCCATTACTTAAATAGGACCAAATTGTGCTATGTATTTTAAAATAGCAACATAATAATATAAAAGTCTATGTTATGTTCAGTTGTTATATCACTAAAGGTTCTGGTTTCTTTATTTACAGCTGATAACTACTGTTGTTGCATAACTTTTAAAAAGGTATCTGGGTTTGTCTTGTACAAGGCAGTACACTTCCATGTGCAAATGCTTCCTATCTTTAAATAGGATGCAGTTTGTTCATTATTTTGATTTAGTAACATATCTAGACCAACTTGTATTAGAAAATGAATTTGTCAAAAAGTCTCTCAGCATCTTTTCAGGAAATCTATGCAGTGTAGAAATCAGTGCCTCCATCTTTCTCATGCTTTCCAGGACACTTAAAAAAAAAAATCCTAAGCATTAGTTGAGCTTGGAAGTTAAGCAATGAACTGTAAGAACTTAAATATACATCAGGCACAAGAGCAGTGAATTGCAATGTCCAGAGTGTAGAGCAAGCATGACAGCCAGCTTAGCCTGCATGAATAGGGACCTTCAGCAGCCAAGCTACAAAAAGGAGGGGCATAGAAGGTAGAAGCATGGATGGAAGTGCCTGTGAGAATGCTCACAGAGCTGGTCTTCATCAGCTTCAAAAGGTTGTGGCCGTTAAAAGAGGTTACGGATAATCCCAAAAAAACCCCAAACCTTGCTCTCGTATTTGAAAAAAGGTTTACTGGAAGCTGCAGGCTGGGAACCATCACCATATTCCTGGCAAGACTGTGAGCAAAACTTCCTGTAAGCTAACTCTGGCCACACAAGGGGCAAAAAAGTCATTGCAAGCAGCCTGGATTTACCAATGACAGATCGTGCTGTACTGACCTTATTGCTTTCAGTGATGAGACAACCAGCTGTGTGGATGAGGGAAGAACAGAGGATGTAGAATATTTTGATATCAGGTCTCCCTTAGTACCCTGATGGCCAAATTGAATTGGCTGGATGAGTGAACAGTGAAGTGGATAGGGAGCTGTTGGTTTGACTGGTGACTGGTTACTAGTTACTAGTCGCCCTTTTTTGAGTAGGGAGTTGAAGTAGATGATATTCAGTGGTCTCTTTTAACCTTAAGGCAGAAAGGCATCTCAGAATAGTAGTAACAACTTTATTACTTTAATCCTCCATCTTCTAGTGTGTCCAGTATATGTATCAACCAAATACAGCTTTTTAAAAGGCAAACTTTCACCATAAAAATGTAGTCAGTGCTTTATTACAAGTATTGTATGCTGATGTGTTTGCAGCAAAGTAAGCAAATACTACATTAGCTAGGGCAGCAGGGTAATACTTTTGTTAGATACAGTTGGATGACAGTTGTAAGAAATGGTGAATTTTAGCCATTATTTAACGGTTGCACTTCTGTGGTTGTACTAGACAGGTTATTTGCTGCTTATTGCTGTGATGCTGGTAGTCCGCACTTACTGTGATATTTGGATGATTCAAAATGGAACAGTCATTGAAAGGTACCTAACATTTATTATTTTTAAACATTCTCTCACGTCTTTAACAGGGAAAGTTGTCAGAATATGTATTCAGACATTTTATAGCTTGCTTGTTTAAAACTGTTGGAAAACTGGTCTAGTTGCAATTTGGGGAGGGACCACTTTATTTTAGTAAATAAAATTCCATTTATTAAATTATTTTTGTTCATCAATACAATGATTTTATTGCATTACTATTTTAAAACTATTTATTAAATATTCGTTTGGTAACACTTTGTACACTGAAGACTTTAAATTGTGTTGTTCTGAATGTCCAAGAACGTATTTCAGAATAGTGGTTTTATGCCTTAGACTTAGACATGTGTGGATATTAGGACTTCTATTTCTACCTACTGAGCTGTTTGCTTTTTAGATTGATAAAAACAGTGCTTTCAGTCTTAATATGTTAGAAAGTAGTTTTTAGACCTCCTATTATTCTTGCTGGTCTTGTTGCTAATTGAAGCAAGTCAGAATGTGTCTCAAACTGTGAATTCAGAATGATATTATGTTTGAGGAGAGACATTTGGTGGTTTGTAGAATGGAAGGACTGCTTTGTTTCTCTTGTGAGAATCTGTGAAAGCAGAGAAGGAAAAGAACTGGTATTGTGTGACCATGAATTTCTGAGCCCTTAATGTGGGCAGTTACAGAGGAGCGGAGAGGCGGGAGCTGCTCAGGCTGCCACTTGCCGCTTCGCTAACTCGAGTGTGATCCAGCTAACTCGGCTGGATCCTACAGCTGATGCTACAGGCTTCCATGATGATTTTTTTTTCTCTGTGAGTTCATCTACTTAAGACATGCAAGTTTATACTTTTGTTGTTTCTCTTGTAACTGACTCTCAGCTGGTGGTCATTTACAGTGCTATCATTGGCCGGAGCAGAAAAGATTTCAAGAAATACTTGTTCAACTTCATTGCTGCAATGCCTGCTGTAAGTGTTCTTCTTGTGCTCTACCTTTTAGTAGAACATACTTTAAATGTAAATTAAGATTTTGAGGAAAAGATCTCAAAGGAGTATCTTAAAACCTATGGAAATTAGTTGTTTTACATACAGGTCTTTGTGAAAACACATTTGATTTTCTGTCTCCAGTGTGTGGGAGACTATCAGCATATTTCCTTATTTGTAGCAACTATTTTTTTAACAGATATGTTCAGGTTTTCAGGTTAGTTTTGTTGATGTCAATTTTGACTATAGGTTTGGGGTTCCTTGGCACCATTGAAGATGAAGATTTTTTTTATTAGATTTTAATTTTTATACTTCTTACATTTTTCACAGATTTGTTATGCTTTCTTCCGCACTTCAACTTTTCTTCAGTTTATTGACATCTCTGATCTGCACCAGATAGAAATAATTGTTGCTACCTGCTTTGCAATAAATTTGAAAACTAGTTGACAGATTTAAAGCAGTGGTTGTCAAATGGTGGCTCTTTTCTAGCGTTTATCAGAAGAACTGAAAACATGTAATATGAATGTATTTTATCTTAAGTGGTGAGATCCACTGGGACCTGGAGACAGAAACCTAAGCAGTGGTCCTGTAGACTCTGATTGGTCTTAGGCGTGTTTATGGCATTATTGACTTGAAGGAGAGAACTGATCTGTTTTAAAGTGTTTGCACAATTTATGCTGCAAATTGATCTAAGTATATTTGATCTTGTTAGTTAAATATTATTGTCTTTTGTTTTAGATCTCTTTAGTGAATAACTTCCTGAAGTATGGTCTAAATGAACTGAAACTCTGCTTCCGAGTAAGACTTACCAGATACCTCTATGAAGAATATCTTAAGTAAGCAACACCTTGTCTACAATTTTTAAAAGTTGATCCAAGTCATTTTAAATACATAATAAGGTTGCAATTAACTTACAGTTGAGGGTGAGTGGCTTATCCAGGTTGTATATGCCATAGATAAAAAGACAGTAAAGTTGACTCAATTGGGGGAAAAATGCCCTATACTGCTTCCAAGATTGAGTCAGATTCCACAGTACTTCAGGTGCCTTCATATGGTGAAGGCTGAATTGGATGCCTGAGCTTGAGTAGCTCCTTCTGTCCTTCTGCACTGAATTTTGGTTGTCAGATGTGCTGTAGCAGAGTGTGTGAGGGTTTTCTAAGTTCAATAGCAGCATGAGCCTGAGCTTCAGCTTAGACATCCTGGAGCCTAGATGCCTAAACAATCCTGCAGCATTTAATGTGAATTTAGTCAGTTAGAAGCACAAGCTATGTTGATTCCATACAGTAATTTAATGTTTGCACTACTTAGCATCTCAGTTGTATTAAGCAAAGGCATTCCAGTTATTTCAGATCCCAAGTAATGATTTTTTTTTCCTACCACTTAGCAATTGTTTTGTTTCAGAGCTTATACATACTACAAAATGGGAAACCTGGACAACAGAATAGCCAATCCAGATCAACTCCTTACACAGGATGTGGAAAAATTCTGTAATAGTGTAGTGGACCTGTACTCAAACCTTAGCAAGGTAAGTCTTCAAAGAGAGAACTTTGAGTAGTAGCTGGAGACTTTTAGGATGGGGGTGTTGGCTCACAACAATGTGGATTGCTTGGAGTATGTTAGTCAAAACTTGTTTATGTTGCTATATTGTTTCATACTCTTTGTGGTTTTCATGACCAAAGCACTGTTGTGAGTTGGTATAATTTGTATTAAATTTTCTTTTAAAGAAAATACAGCATTCTTTTGCAGATGAATAGTGATGACTTTGCTCTCTCAGGTAGATAGTTTTCAGGAGAAAAGCAGTGGCTAGCTCTCAGTTACACACAAATATTATTTTGTGTAGGGAGGTGTGGTTGAATAAGCTTTTCCCTGTTTCTGGTGTGAATTTTAAGGTGATTGGGTAGTGGATGAGAACACAGTTGACATTCTTAGACTAAATTTTTTTGATGCTATGTGTTTCATACAAGCTGAATATAAGTAAACTACAAGTTACTTTGTTGAAAAACTTCTGACTACAAAACTTGTAGTTCAGCTGTTTTAGCTTAGCGTGGAGGTTAGTGAATTTGGGAATGTTCCTCCTATCAGGTATGTAGCCAAATACGTGGCATTATCTTTTCATTGACTATTTCTCATAATTACTTCAATTAAATTATTATGGGTTCTGGTGCACCTTTCATAAGTGAGCAGAGTGACATTACAGACCTAAAATAGCAAAGTACTCTTTCTATGTGATATGTATTTATCTGAAGATCATGATGTTTTTGTGTTCAATTCTTGAGCCAGTGATGTCAGGTAAAGCCATGTGGCTGAGATTCCTTTTGTTTTAGCTTTCAGTTGGTATAACAGGCTAGCCAGTGTTTTAGTGCAGAGCTGTAATGTTCTTGGGGTGGTGCATAGCTTCTGGGCCGTTTTATCTCAGTTTTGTGTTTGTGTTCTAAGGTTTTTTCCCCTGCTTCCCTTACAGCCTTTCTTGGATATAGTTTTGTACATCTTCAAGCTAACAAGTGCAATAGGAGCACAGGTAAATTGAGTGGGTTTTTTAGAACTGTAAGCACATTTTCCCTTCTATGGTTATAGCCTTGTACCTGTTTGGAATCTGAGGAAGACTCTGGGTGGTAGTTGTGAATTCCTACGTTTTTTGAAGGGCTATGCTGAAAATATGCATTTACACTTCATGTTTTGTGTGCTTTAGCGCCCTCTATTTTGAGGCAAGCAAAATAAAACTATTTTCAGGCATTTGATCAACAATTTGAAGGACCGTGAAAGTTCTTTATTTTCTTTTAGTACTTATTTGGAAATTCTATTTAGTGCAACACCCTTTTGACTGCTTATGTCTTGCATGAATTCCATTTAAGGGTGAAAATAAGTTTTGCTGGTTTTGTGCAGCCTCTATGAAGAGGAACCATTTCTTGCATTGAGCTGTAAGACTTGATAAGCTGAATAATTGCAGAATTAGTTCTTCAAATTAGTGAAATGATGCATTATCAGAAATGTTCAGGAGTTGAAAAGGAGTAGCTGTGGGTCACAGCTATTTTGTTGAGACAGACTTGCAGTAAGGCTTAACTAAACCGTGGTAACTTTATCAGTCTTGGATGTCTTTGTTCTACTCTCTTTAGTATTTATTATGTGCAATTTATGCCAAATTCAGTTTATGCCATTCCACACTTCAGTGGTATTAAATCATCTGTCCTTTGTCTATGGAAACTTAGGATCCAGAACTGCTTGAGAGACCCAGGAAATACATACAGATAAAAGCAGACAATGGGATTGAAAGATTGCGTGCTGTGTGACCGTTCAGCAAATGTAAAGAAAAAGAAGCAGACAGGAGGGATAAGAAATGAGAGGGTACCAGTAAATCATTAATGAAATAAGCTAGGACAGTAGGGGACAGGTCACACTGGGTGGTGATAGCCTGACTAGAAGGTGGGGGTGGGAAGGACATCTGGAGATGGAGAAAATTAGTAAAGTAGTATCTACAACACCAAAAAGGTGACATGATGAGAATTGCAAGTGTGATTGAATTGGCAACATAGGCACACAGGAGATGAGAACTAGGGGATTCATGCTTTCTGGGCATTTTGGATACAGGTACTATCATTAGAGACCACCTAAGCTTTTATTCTTTTTTTATATTCACAGGGTCCAGCTAGCATGATGGCATACTTGATTATTTCAGGGTTTTTCCTTACACGTTTAAGGAGACCAATTGGCAAGATGACTGTTATAGAACAAAAGTATGAAGGGGAGTACAGATATGTTAACTCACGGCTCATTACTAACAGGTATGCTCTTGCTTGGATGCTAAGATATAAGTGACAATACTGAGTGGTAAAGGGAAGTTGTGTTAAAATATACTGGGAAGTGTGATGCTAGCAAGTCTGAGCCAAGTGTTTGCATCTTTATGTACTGTAATTTATATGTGCCTTGTATTCCATAGTTAAGACTAAGTGGGGTATAATAATTCTGTGTTCTACTGTTGTGAAATAGTACAAACCCTTATTTCATAAAGTAACTGAAAGTGCTGTATTGCCATATTTTATGGCTGACTTTTTTCAAAGACTGTCTTTAACAAAATGAAGTTTGATTATTATTGTTTGTTTCTTTTAGTGAGGAAATTGCTTTTTATAATGGGAACTTGAGAGAAAAACAGACTATTCACAAGACTTTCCGTAAGCTGGTAAGCCTCTTTTATCTCTTAAAACATTTTAATTAACTTAATTAATTCTTTTGCAATGATTCTTGACTTGTGTTCATATAAATTAACTTACAGTAGCTTGGTGTTTTTGCTGCTACATTCATTAGATTAAAAAGTTAGCTGGTAGGCAATAGGCAGAACAGAAGTTTGTTAGAATGGCCTTTCTCTTGCCACTTACTTCCTTGGCACCCACTGCAATTAATTGTTCTCACTATTTAATTTCATGTGTAAGTTGTTTTGATCACAAATGCAAATCTTTGCCAGCAGGGACTCTTGTGCAGTGCTTAGCACACTTAGAGGCATGTTAATATATGTGAGGTACTGAAAAATAACTGAAACCAAATGTCTAATAAAAGATAGTAAAACAGATACTGGTAGGGCTTGAACTTCTTTCTTCTGTAATTTACCAGGTGGAACACTTGCATAATTTCATCCTGTTCCGGTTCTCTATGGGTTTCATTGATACTATCATTGCCAAATGTAAGTGTGTGTCAAGTGCTAATGGATTTCTATAAATAACAAAACAAACTTTTTGCTTAAGAAATGTCTTTTTTCTTACTATTTCAATTAATGTAGCCTAATATTTATTCTTTAACTGCAGACCTTGCCACTGTGGTTGGCTACCTGGTTGTTAGTCGTCCATTTTTGAACCTGTCTGATCCTCGTCATCAGAATAGCACTCATGCAGAACTTTTGGAGGTAAATAGACAAAATTAAAACAACCTCTCGATTTTAAATTTGATTAGTCCACATAAAAAAACTTCCTTCTACTCTAGGATTACTACCAAAGTGGAAGAATGCTGCTGAGAATGTCTCAAGCTTTGGGCAGAATAGTCCTAGCAGGCCGTGAAATGACAAGATTGGCTGGGTAAGCTTAATAGTAAGAGAATCCTTCTCATCTCCATTTCAGAAACTGTAGAGTTAGAGTAAGCTTATGTGCTTTGTTCCTTGCAGCGTGCTAAAAATTCAGTAATAAAAACATTTTATGCTGAAAACACATGTGAAGATGTGCTAATTGTGTCCACTAGAAATTTCACAGCTAGATACTACTAGAATGCAGCTTGAATGTTTAGTTGAAACCTTGTCAAATGCTCTTAAATCAATTATGTATTGATTATTTAGCAACCTTTTTTCTACATCATAAGTAAAATATGGCAATTACAGAAAAAGGAAAAGGAGCTTGTAAATATGGTGCATATTAGACAACCTGGTGCAACTGTAATCATTCTGCTTCTGTGCTGGGTTGAATAACTTTGTCATTTTAGCAATTTGACAGAGTGCTCTTTAGAGCTATGGATTTTTTTTTTCTTAAGTTTCACAGCTCGAATCACGGAATTAATGCAGGTTCTGAAGGACTTGAACAGCGGCAAATATCAGCGTACTATGGTATCACAAGAAAAAGGTAGATGTGATGTAATATGCAATATGTGCCTCTCTGTGTAGCATTCCAGTACTAATACTTTTTGTCTTTATTTAAGATGGAGATAAAAAGCAACCTCTCTCTTTGGTACCTGGGTCTGGAGAAATTATCAACAGTGATAACCTTATCAGGTACGTTTGTGAAGTTTCCACAGGTTCAATAGTTCAATTTTTTTAATGTAGACTTTTTTTTTAAGTCTTTCTCTCTACAACCATTATTAGAGGCCTGAATATCCATTATTGCAGTTTGCAGTTCCTGTTGTACTTTATTTACTAGTAACTCCACCTCACACCCACTCAGCATTTCTGTTCTGTAAGCCAGTCCTTATCCTCTCATATTAGCAGAAGATGTCTTCTGCTCTCTGGACTTGGGCTTTTTGGTACCATTCCTACTGTCCTTTAGAATATGACTTCTCAGACCATCTTGTTTCCTCTTAGAAATATGTTAGTTATGGATTTTATTCCATTATATAATTCAGATGTAAAAATCCGGGGCAAGTCTATTCATTTTCAAAGTACTTGCTTGTAATTCTGCGTGCTTAGAGATTTTGTTGATGTACTTGTGATCAATTCCTTTATTTTTTGCAGTCTGAGAGATGTAGCATTAACATGGTATTACTACTTAAAGGCAAAAAATACAGCCAGATTAGAGATCAAATAATCTCAGTCTGGACTGTGTGGAAAGCAGATAGGCAAGTAGAAGGGAAAAAGAGGAAGGAAGGGGGAAAAAGAGATGATATAGCTATTTTTATTCATTAAAAAAAGGCAGGTGGGAGGTGAGCAGAGAAGTCATTCATTGTGTGTTGTAGAACTAGTGAGATACCCTTCACTGCTAGGTTTAAAATGCCATGCATGCTTAAACGTAGGTTTATATCCACAAGATGTTTTGAAGCCTTTGGAGACCACAAGCTTAGAAGAATTAAAAAAAATAAAAAAATACAGGGGATAAAACCAAATCTGTAGATGTTTAAAAGCTAGGGTACCTTTTTGGGTCAAGAACTTCTTTAGCTGTTAATAGTTGGAAACTGGGAGAGTGAATGAAGTACTGCTGAAGTGTTTCTCAGTGCCTTAAATCTCAAGTAAACACACAGTTTTAGCTTCTTTTAGGCAACTGCTGTTTTTTCTTTTTTAACTTTGCAATACATATAGGTTTGATCATGTTCCATTGGTGACACCTAATGGAGATGTTTTGATTCAAGACCTGAACTTTGAGGTAAGTTTTTAGTATTGTAGGAAGCAATATTAATATAAAATTTTCAAGGGAAGATGGTAGCTTGAGAGGTCATCCTATTTATAATAAAAGTGAAACAAAACATCATGTTAGTTTAAAAAAAGGGCAAAAAGCTATTTTACCCTAAAAGGTTTTTATGTTACAAGTGCATTTTCTTCCAGCTGGTGCTAAACTAGTTGGGGAAAAAATTAATTTCTACTGGAAATTACTCATTGTAATGTCAAAAAGTTGTACACAAGAATGATGATACCAGCCTGTCTTATTGATTGTAGGAACTTTCAGCAGTACTTCCTAACTACTATTTTATGTGTTGGTGTTGGGATTTTAGGTTCGATCTGGTGCAAATGTGCTGATTTGTGGGCCAAATGGGTGTGGGAAGAGCTCCCTGTTCCGTGTTCTTGGTGAGGTAAGGAAACTTTATAAAACAAACAGGGGAGCATGCAAGGGAACTTTATAAAACAAGCGGGAGAATGCAAAGCACGGTTGTAATTGAATGTTTTTGTTAAGTCCTAATCTTTTTCCTTTTGCAGTTGTGGCCTTTGTTTGGTGGGCGTTTAACAAAACCTGTTAGAGGAAAGTTGTTCTATGTTCCTCAGGTGAGACCAAGTACTTTACCTGACAACAGTGTTCTCTTTCTTTGTACTTTGACTATGTTTAGAAATATTTGACATATCTTTTTGGTTCTGATTGTATCTCAGAGACCGTACATGACTCTTGGAACGCTCAGAGATCAAGTTATATATCCGGATACTTTGGAAGATCAGAAGAGGAAAGGGATTTCTGACCAGGTAATGATAATTACTTCATTAACTCTTCGTCTTGCTCAGGATGCGTAATGCTTCCAATTCAGAAATACTGAAACTGCTGTCATCAGCAGTGCATTTAATAGGATTTTAATATTTACCAGGGTTAATAGTGTTATGGTATAATCCTTTATAGCTTTTTTCAGCCACTTGTGTTTTGAGTTCTTTTAAGCTTTATTTGTCATTCCTGTTTCCATAAAAGGTGCTGAAGGAGTACTTGGATAATGTCCAGCTGGGTCAAATCTTGGAACGTGAAGGAGGCTGGGACAGTGTTCAGGACTGGATGGATGTACTCAGCGGGGGAGAAAAACAGAGAATGGCAGTATGTCTCAAAAGCATAAGTGCTTAACAAATGCAGAACTTAAGTAAAAAATAAAATCTGAATTGTAAGCTATTTTTATTTATTAAATATTAGTATTTGACTTAGAAGAAACCCCCAAAATGTGAAATATCTAAATAATGAGAAAACAACTGAAAATGGTGGGGTTTGCACTCCAAATTTAAAAGGGAATACTGGCTTTAAACATCCTTTCACCTTTCACCATGTCTTGTGATTTCATTGTATAAACAGAATTTCTAAAATAATTGTCTTGAATAAAAAAAGTTTAAGATAATTTGCAACTTCTGGGTTTTCAGGTTTCAGTGGGTACCAACTTAGTTCCCTTTCCATAGCAGATTTTTGGACACTAGTTCTTAGCTTAACTTCTAACACTGCATCGTTGCTGGTAGTCCTGCATCTACAGTATCTTTTTTTTTGGCTTGCATTCCAGATGGCAAGGCTGTTCTATCATAAGCCCCAGTTTGCAATTCTGGATGAGTGCACCAGTGCTGTTAGTGTGGATGTAGAGGGCTACATTTACAGCCACTGCCGAAAGGTGAGCTCTTTGTTTCTGGAATTCTCTCTCTGTACATTATCGAGAAACCTAAAATGGTACAAGGTTCACTCTTCCTTATGCCTAGTGCATAAAAATTTAAAAAAAAATCTGGAAAAAAGCTTAGATGGGCATAGAACTTTATGCACACTAGAATTCAGTAATCATTTTGTAGTCCTAGGATAATTTAGATGTACACCTAGCCTCTATGATATACAGAGAACTCTTAATAACTGCTAAGTAACCTTACTTTTCCAGATAGAGTCTTAAAATGTCAAGTTAGGACCAAATAATCTAAAATTGTAGAACGTTGTCTTGTTCAAAAGGCTTCTTTTGGCCCGGGCAACAGACGTGAAAAGCTGGAAGTTAACATTTCCATCTATTTTGAGATACAAAGAAAGCACTCTAGGAAAATATGATGATGCTAAATAGAGCTTTGTGTTTCCTTGTCCTCTTAAACTCACCATTTCAGATTCTCTGTAGTGCCTTGTGAAATCAATAAGATTCAATTTCACACCCTGGTCTGGGAAAGAAAGGGGTTGAAATTGCATTAGTTATTGAGTAGCAGTATTCCAGAATGATAATGGAACAAAGCTGTGCTTTCATTTCCACTGAAATATGTGCTTGAAACTAAAGGAGCCCTCTGCAGTAGTGAATGGATATTAGGTGAGGACTCTGCAGAAGGAGCAGTATTTCATGAACTGATTTTATCACATCAGTAAACTCTGACAATTTTTAAAGTCTGTTTTCCATATACTTGGTATTCTATTAACTTGAGTTTTCATTTGTGCTTGCCAAGTGCCTAATGCATGTTACTGAAAAATAGAATTCCTGGTTAGGCTGTCCTTGCAGAAAGAAAAAACGCTACCTTGCTTTATTGTCAGAGTAATTTTGTCCTTGCTACTGCTGTTGGGGATGAATAGTTGACTGAGTTGAAAGGAAACAAAGTGAAGTTACTCACTTTAAATTGTCACTCTAAATTTGTAATTCATTACAGCTTTTGTGGGTTTGGGATATTTTTTTCTTGTTGTTAAAATTCCTTTATTCACCAACTTTGTTTTACCTGCCTCCTGCCTTGCCTCTTTTACTCAGTTAATTCTATGTTTGACAAATCTTTAGGAGCAAAAGAATGGTGAAATCAATTAAAAATGATAAATCCCTCCTGATTGCTTTTTTTCCTCCCTGTGCAAAATCTTGTAATAAAAGCTATATATGTATAGTGTTAATAATAGTCTGGAAGTTTATGGTTATGAATTTAAGATCTGCTATAATACTGAAAAATAAATAACACCTAGCCCATGAGAAGAATTAACTGTTTTGTGGATATTTTTGTCATATAGGTTGGAATCACTCTCTTCACTGTTTCCCACAGGAAGTCACTCTGGAAACATCATGATGTATGTAATCTTTGCTTTATTAAGAATATTTGTGGGTTTTGTTGACTGACTGTATGAAGTTGACTTGGTGATTAGAGGTGTTATCATTTCAAATCCTAATAGGTCATGTTCTGTTTGGGTTTTTATAATCTTTTACTTTTCATAATCCCATTTTACTCTTTGAAATATTCTTATGCTTTTAGTTATGAAAGAACACTATCCAAAAATTTTATATGCATCTATATAGAGATGCTTAAGAGATTGCTAGATGCTGAAGTCTTCTTTCTTAGACTCAAAAACATCCTTGAACTAGAATTCAATAAACAGCATGGATTTTTTTTTTGCTTTCATTATATCTAATACATTTACACTTTTTAAAAAAAGTAAGATGTGGACTTTTTATTGCAAGCTAAGATTTTACTGTTCTTTAATGCAGACAGACTATATATGTGGATAAAAATACTGAATTAATACACAGGGATGAATCTGTGCCCTAAGTATATTGTCACAAAACCCAAGAGAACAGTGTTAAGTCCAGAAGTGTCTGTTAGCAGACTGATGTATGATATGCAAAAATAAAGTTTAACATTTTTACAGAGGCAGGTGAATTTAATGACATATGAGGTGGGAGCAGCTTACCCTCTGGATTTAAGATTTTGCTAAAACTTTTAAAATGTTTTTAAAAGGTTGTTAAAAGTACTTCAAAATATAATTTATTTAGGTCTTTATAGAGCTGGTAATTTTTAGGTGGTTGATAACATATGTTGTTTTTTTCAGTTCTACTTGCATATGGATGGCCGAGGAAACTATGAGTTCAAGAAAATAACTGAAGACACAGTTGAATTTGGATCTTAAAGTCATGAACTGCTAAGAGACTGATGATTGCAGGAAGTGTGTAGAATGTCAATGTACCATAAAATTACTCAGCTTGTTAAGCATTTACTATTATGTAGGATATTGCTAATTGTGTATATGTTGGTTTAATTATTGATACGTACTAAGAATGTCCTTATTCTTGTGGTTTAAAAACCTGCCTAAATTAAATTGGGCTTAAATTAGTGTAACCTGATTCATCCTGGGATGCAAACCATTTGAAATCGGCTGATTTGACTTTTGTAGACCTTCTTTCCCTTCAGTGAAAAGCCCTGTTAAAATTAGGGTTGCTACCTCTCTTGTTCCTGCAAAGTATCTTGGATTTTTGCTCTGTTCTATGCATGTTTTAGAGAGATCTCGCATGGTGCAGGACATTGTCCCATCTTCAGATCTGTGCCCTGTTAAATGAAAGAGCCTTTTCCTTGTCCAAGCCTTGTGATGTAGCCAATGTGCCCTTGCTGAAAAAGGATGAACTGAAACGAAAAGACAAAACTAATTCCTTCTGGTGTTTTAAAAAAAATTAATGTTGTTCTTTGCTGGGATTTGGATTCATGTTTAACATCTCTCTGTCCATGCAGTTCTCTCTGCAGCTCAGCTCCCATTCTCTCCCAATTTAGCAAAAGCTTCATCCATCCTCCAGCCCACTGTCCTTTTTCTGTCAGAGAAATATTATCACAATATTTCTCTGACAGAAAAAGAGTTGAGATGAGGTTGAGGGAGGAGGAGACCGACCCACAAGAAAAAACAGGAGGGAAAGTGATGATCCTTGTATCAAACAAGCCTGTGAAATGTTTTTAGCTCTGAAGAAGTGAATGACTCCCACAAGAAGAAACAGAGAAAAGAATGTGGGTCTCGTCATTCCTCAAATCAGTAGAGTTTATAGTGGCCTCAAAAATGTTAATCTGTGAAACAGCAGACAGTTGTCCTGTGTTCAGTCCTGTAATACAGCAGTTACTTTTTCCAAGTTCCTCCTTTTCTCCCTCTTCAAAAAATCTGATCCTATAATTTTAGCTGCTCTTCAGGTCTGAATTTGAAAGCAAGTGATAATGGTACTCTCTATTTGGTCTTCTAGGCTGTGAAGTCTGAAGCAATGCTTTCATTCTTCATGTTTATTCTCTTATTGTCATGATGTTTCTTGATTTCCGATACAAATTATTTACCAGTGATCTTCTGTGTTTTGTAAGGATCTCCAGTCCTTGCTGGTTTTCTTGTTCCAGCTTCCAAATCCCCTCAAAGGAACCAAACTCTTAAATAGTTTACTGTAATTGTTTTTTCATACAAATAGTTACTGTGGTTGTCATTTGACTTTGACAAACATAAATGCAGCAAGGTGTTTTTTGTGATCAGGGAATAGGAAGGTATAATTCAAACTGAATTGCTGTTTAGGCTTTAAAACAAAAAATTACAATACCTGTTGTACAGTGAAGGTCTAGTAGTTTTTTAGTGTTCCATGTAAGATATAATATAGGAATGCACTACATGAAGGCATGCATAAAATATGCAATACATCTGTACTTTGTGCATCTTTTATCGAGGGTTTAGATTTAAAAAAGCCCCTACTTTTTATAAAATGAATATGTACTTGGATGCACTTCTGTTTGTTAATTTTTACCCAGTTTAATTAGTAATATTCTTTCATGTTGAAATTGCTACCTGTTAATATTTTTACTTTTATCATAGTTCTTGCCCCTACCTATCAGTATTCTTTCAAAGTACTCAAATACAAACAGCTATCTTGGTACAAGAATCTAGTGACCACAGTAGAATCAGATTATAATGCATCAATGAAGATTATAAAAGCTCCTCTCTGAAGGTTAGCATATTCAAGAGAATAAGGTACCAGAATCAATTTGTGCTTGTTTTACAGGAAGGCACATAGGTTCCTGATTTCACTAATCACTTGTTTCTGTTCATTCAGATTCTCACATCAGCCATAGCGTAGCAGGTAGCAGCATGCTGTGTGTGAGGTTGTAGTCTTTTTCAAAGTGTAACCATGGAAATAGGGATGCCAGATAGGTTCTTGTGTGGGGAGCTTTTTTTGGTTTGGGGTTTTTTTTTTGTGGAAGTTCTCAGCACAAATGCAACTTCTTCTCTTAGAAGGGATGTTTTAGTAGCCTTTTAGAGAGACAAAGGAAAAATTAATCTCTAAACTGAGAAAGTTGCTATGATCTTTTTGATTAGGGCAGTCTTTTGCAGTGGAGTAGTGAACTTGGGATGCTTTAATGTATTTTTAATGCTAACAAGCAAAACCATACACAGCACACTTACATTGCCCCCAGCAGCCAATCCCAACTATACTTCACAATTTTACTGGTTGTAACAGAATTTTGTGTAATCTTGTATTTATTTTTAAAACTAACAACAAGCAAACAAAAAAAAAAAAATCCATCTCCAAAACCAAGGAGGAATCGGTTTACCTTTAGGTGCCATGAAGTTTGTTGAAACTGAGGATGCTGGTGTCTCCTTAGGGCCAGGACTTGTATTTCCAAATATACTAGAAGGAAAGAAAAATGTTCTTCAATGCTTGATTGTAAGGGAGGCTTATGAAGAAAATATAAAAAAGAATGATATGCTAGAATTGTATTCTTAAAAGGCCTTATTTTAAAGTGTTTGAGATAGACTTGATCTAATAAGAGATTGTAAAAAAAATCTAATGAAAATGATTGAAATCTCAGTTCTGTTGCAGAATTGCACTGTGATACTGTATTTTAGTTATATTTCTTTAATAGCACAAGTTGGAAGTTCATGAAATGGAATTCTGGACTATCTTAGTAGACAACATACTGATGAATACTTTGTCTCAAATTGTTGGTGCTTTGAAGATGGTACTGGAAATAGATGGCTGCATTTCAACGGTGGGAAACATTCCTGTGTGTAAATACTGTAAAGTGTTTTGGAGGGGAAAATGGCGCTATGTAAATGTAAGACATTAAGTGCCTCTGAAATAATAATAATAATAAAAATCTAAAGATAAAATATGTCTAGGCTTGTCATGTTTCTTAATGATGTGATCAGAAATTCTGTAATAATGCAGAACACATGCCAACAAATGCCGAGTTGCTCAATGAGCCGATTGTCTTGTGTTCAGCTTTGAAAATCTGAAAATAAACAATGTGCAAGTTGAAATTTCTGCTTACAAAGCTGCTGTTCAAAGCAATTATGTCTATGTATAATCTATTTACTTCTTTATTAGGTGTACATAGCCAGATGGTTTGTGCCAGTCCCTTTCCTGAGCATGGAAAGAGGTTTCTTGGTTTTACTTATCAGGGGTGCGCAGCTGTGTCAGGAAGAGGTGAGTTGGTTGGTTTTCCCTTCACATGTTGGGGTTAAAGGCTCTTGCCAGTGGTCTGGACACAGTCAGACCATTCATCCTTTTATTAGAGTGCCTGAAACTTCACTGGGAAGTTTAGAGTGACTGTGCACATTACAAGTTCCTACGTTTGTTTATATGTTCTGATGAAACCTATCCTGTCACGTTTATTCAAAGAGAGATTATTATGAAAGCAGCTTGTCTTTCATGTTAAAGACCTTAAAAAAATGTTGTCTTCAAAGCCTTCTTTGAACTGCAGAATTTTCTTTCCTTGTATTCAAAAGCAGTCAGGTGACAAGCAGCCTGGAACTTCACAGACAGAAGCTGTTTTAAGGGAGTAATGTGGAAAACACAGTAAATTCAGGGATTAAACAGGAATAATATGCCTAAACAAATTCCATGGGGATTGACTTGGGAAACTGAAGACATTTTGCCAGTAATCCTGCAATGAATGCTACAATGCAAGAATAATCATCCAGTTGGCATTTTAAAATGGAAGAGAAGGGAAACTTGGACACTCCACTTATGTGGAATATATCTTTCACAAACCAGGCTTAAGCACAATCTTTTACACTGCTTAGAAACCTCTCTCTTAGTGACCTTTGGCAAGTCTGAACCAGAAAGATTGAACACAATTGCTTTTCCTGGTGAAAGGAGCACATTTGCTGTAGTGTCCAGCCCTGTTCTCTGCTCTGCTTGTGCACAAATCACCATCCTTTATTTCCCACCCGTCCCTCATTTTGGGAAAAAAGTGGCATCTACACATGATGCTGAACCAAAACAGAACTGGAAAAATGAGGTCAATTCTGTCTAGACAAAAAAAAATAAAAATGCTGAGATTGGTTTACTTGGGTAGAAATAGGGAACTCCACCTATGTGACTAAGCAAATTTTCTCCATTAAAATGACTCAAGAGTTTGGCACAAATCAAAGCTAGTTTTTAAAGCTTGATTATCGAAAGTTTGGGGGATGCTGCTCTGAAAGACACACTCTGTGTGTGCAATTGAACAGGCTTTCTATGTAACCAAATACACCCTTAATCTCCTTATCCTGAGTGGTTTAGTGTAAGTAGGTCCTAAAAAACAACTGACTACTTTTAATCACTGTGAATCATGACAAGTGTGAAGCTGCTCCTCAAAATAAGCTAACCTTTATTTATTTACTTGTTTGTAGTATTTTACTGCAGGAATGTGTTGGCACAAAGGCAACAGCTAAACACAGCTATGTCAGAAGAAACTGATGGGATAGATGTGGTAACACACTTAAAAATGAAGTATCTATAGAAGGGTCAACATGTTGGGAAAAAATAATGGTTAAAAAGCAAAGCATATGTGCCAGAGGCTTCTTAAATCTTGGATGCAATATTATATATTGCAACAAGACTTCTCTGAAAAGCCAGGAACCATTTGCAAATACTTTTTGGAGCATAATAGGGAATTTAAGGGCCAAGGTCAAATCTACTCAGCCCACCAATGCTAACTAGATTAAGAAAAAACCTTTTAATTTTTTTCAATTATGAATAGTTGCATTCACAATAGTTCTA
Organism: Cettia cetti; assembly: GCA_013401135.1. Classification (NCBI taxonomy): domain Eukaryota; kingdom Metazoa; phylum Chordata; class Aves; order Passeriformes; family Sylviidae; genus Cettia; species Cettia cetti. The sequence goes on from VZUI01070366.1 coordinate 29,160, forward strand.
TGAAGAGAGTTTTGGAAAGGGTACTTGAGGTTAGATGTGCACATTTTCTTCATAGTTAGGGTGTTACCTCTGTAAACTGCCCCTCAGGCCCTGGGGTGCATCATGCTGCTGGTATGGAACGTACTGGAGTAGGGGGGTGTCTGACAGATAACAGTGCCTGCATGCATCATGTATTTTATTGTCTCTGAGTTTGTTCTGTGGGTCCCACTAAAGAGACAGGTACAGAGCAGCCTCTCAGCTGGGATCTGTTTTAACTTCTGTGCCTTCCTGGCTGTGGAGTGGAAAGTCATTTTTATAAAGGTGTTTTTGGGATTGCTGTTTCAAGACAGGCTCAGCAGAACTCAAAGCACGCGTGGCCCAAAATAGCCCCAGTTTCAAACACAGCTGCCTTCCAGCTATTCCTGCCTGTGCCTTTCTTTTCCTTGCCACTGGATAGTATGTTATCACAGTTCCAAACATAGCTTGTACTTCAGCATAATTCACGGGGCTTCTACAGCTCAATTTATGACGTGCAGCAGTAGTAAAACATTTTCCAGTACTTCTAAAAGACTTCGGTTCTCTCTGTGAGGTATTTAGTCCATTCCTCTAAGACCTAAAAGGGCAGTAGGAGGACTCTGTTTTCTGTTTGAACGATACTGAGGAATGTGGTGAGAAGCTTAAAAGTCAGCATGAACATCTAATTCTGAGTTATTCTGGAGTTTCTGAGACTAAAGAAGTTTGTCAGGAGAAGGGACTATGGTTTTATGCAGGCTTCAACACCAACATGCAAACAATAGGTAAGTACTGATGGATTGTTAACTGGGGCCTTGTTTCCAGCAGTGTTTGAATATTAGACAAAACAGGGTATGTTACAGGCCAAGATTCTTGGAGAAGTTGTCAGAGGAAAGCACTGAATAGGACATGGGAGGTATTCAGGAGAAGAGAGCTGTTCCTACCCTTAATATCAGACCTTATTGACCTGTTCAGACTCTGTTCCTTTTCATTGTTAGAAAAGAGAGGATCTAATAAATTTCTTGGGCCCTTTTCCTCCAAATTTTGTTTAAATCTGGAATCAAACTGGATCTTAGTGGGTTAGTAATTTAGAAACATTTGCATTGTTAATATGCTGATTATGCCCTTTTTTACCACTTGGTGTCACCTTTTCTAGGCACACGAAGCGCAGGAGCCAGACCCAGACTGCAGAATTCCTGTTGTGGAGATGGCTCACGGTGGAAGTTGTACGTGCAGGGCTGCTGCTCTGATAGATCCCTGTGAGGGGAGGGAGGAACGGGTCGGTGTCCACTGTCCTGCTGGAGTGACTCTGCAGCACTGACATATGGGGTGTGGGGGCAGCCTTGGTGCTTTCTGGAAGCAAGTAGTCATGTTAAGAATCAAGTGGAAAGTTGGGAAATCAGACTGAGTATTATCTCTGTGGAGATGCACATGTTTGGGGTGAATGGATGGTAAAGTATGAAGGCAACTGAGGCAAAACATTTTGTGTTAATCAAGAATGTACTCTTTAAAATAAAAAATCTCAACTAACAAACCCTCATTTTTCCCTGGAGAAATGAGTGCTTCCTATTGGAGTAGATTTTAAAATCTCACTTGTTACTCTAGCTCTTCTAGTACACTACCTGTTTAATTGAGTTGTGTAATTACTGAATAACTAATTAAAAAATTACCATGTGATCTCATTGGGAAAATATTTCTCTCTTGAAAAGAAGGTGAATTTTAATTAAACCTCTTCATGAATTTTTGGGTTGTTTAGTTTCACAATGTCAGTACTTTGCTACTTAAATATTTCTTGAAGTAATAAGGTTGAAAGCTTGAAAATAAAAGTAGAAGAAAATGCATCAGGGAGTATAAATGAGATCTGGAACTGAAAAGATTCTGTAAGTTCATGTTAATAACTTCATTGCTATTTTAAACAAGACACCAAAAAAATTACACTTAAATGTAATTAGGTGCAGTAAGGTACTTGGAGCAATGCTAGTGAATGTTCTGGAAGTTACTGTCTCAATAATAGTGACCAAGGGAGCTGTAGAAGGTAAAAAATAACCCTTCCATGCTATTAATATGTTTTTTGATTGTGATTAAGGGATATGGATTTATTCAGGCTCTATATTTCGATTAAAATTAGATCCTGTCTGAAGAAATAAGGCAGTGGGTTCATCTCTTGTGAAGAATAAATAATGGGAATGAGTAGGGGATGGAGGAGAGGAAGGGAAACATCAACCAAGGAGCCAGGGGAAGTCAGGAGAGGAAGCATTTCAAGCTTCCTACAGGAGCCAGTCACTGAAATATGTCACTAATGGGGTGCAGATTTTGACAAGATGAGAAACAGGCACAACCTTTGCAATTGGACATCTGAGACAGGGCCCGGCTGTGAAACCCTGGAGACAGTCAACGCGGCTGCATGTTTATAACCAGGTACTGGCAGCTGTTACTGGAAGAAACCACCCCTGAGGGAAATCTTGCTATGAACTTGGCTAATTCAGCTACAATTAGAGGCTGAGGAGTTAGAGAGAAAGATGTTCTTTCTGGGTCCTTTGGGGGGATGCAAGAGGCTCCGTGGGTTGAATGAGAGCCAGTGCTGTAAGAAGCAGAAGGATCTCACTGGTGGGAAGGTTTCTCATTATATGTTGTATGAAAGAGATCTGCAGCTCATCTGTATGCCCTGAGCTTTGCTAAAAGTGTTGCTGTAGTGCACTGGAGGACACACACCATCAAATAAGGGAAGGGCAGCTCTCTGTGGCAGTTTGTCTTTGTAAGGGTCTGACTGGGTGTAGTCTGTGAGGGAGCATATGCCATGGTGAGTAACACCACACCTAAGGGTTGTGGAAAGATTTTCAGCTGACTAGTTCCTGCTTCTGTCCTGTCCAGCAGGTTGTTCTTTTCCTGTCATTCTCAAACATGAACACCGGGACAAACACAGACTATAGAAAGCATGGTTAGTTGTATGTGGCTAAATTAGGAGATTATTCAATTAACTCTTGGGTCTGATAATGTGTATTACAAGGTTCTGAAACTGTAGCAGTCACTACTAACCTGAAAAATAATCAGCTTTACAAAACTGAACTGAGAGGGTAATCTATCACAGCTGTTTATTCTCACTTCAGGCAGAAGCTCTTTGTCCTGAGTTGCCACATAACTAGTGATCCAAGTTAAGCTCATAATCACGTTCTTATCGTTACATGCCTCTCAGCAGCAGCCTTCTCACACTGGAAAGCTGAGCTTGCTAGAAATAGCTAAGCTGTTTGCTGCCATATCCATCATACACTTCTGAAGTCCTCTACAGTTGTTCATTTTAAGTAATGGCAGTAACTTTATTGTAAGTATTGCTGTTAGGACTGACAGAAAAGTAGCAGAACAGTATCAGCCTTTATTCACTGATGTGAATAAACGATGTGAAAGGCTTGTTACAGTGTGCAGTGTTACACATTCACTTGAACAAGGAGAGGACACAAACACTGTGTGAGGGAATTATGCAAATGTATTTATCCACTTGAAATAGTTGGATACCTTTTTCAGATGACAAGGGAGCAAAGTGGAACAGGGGAATAGGGAGCATCAGTAGGAACATGCTTGCTTACAGAAACCTACTTACAAGAGGAGCCAGGGAATTTAGGTGCATTGGAAAAGCCTTCCCTTTCTCATATCCATTCCCTGTGTGTCTGGCTACATTTTAAATCCATACAGTGCTGATGTGGCCACATGTGTAGGCCTAGTCTTTCTTCCTAGGGGCAGCACCTTTATTGATATAACAACTTCTGCCCAACCCAATACTCTGAGAAAGTCTCTGCATAAAACATTTGGCATGGGATCAGCCCAAGAAATAGAACTTACAGAAGTTTGCAATTAAACCCCTCCTTTCTCAACTGTCTCCACAAACAGAAAAAACCCTCTTCAAAATAGGATCTGCGAGCCCCGTGACTGGTTACTCAGCATTGTTGGATGACAACATACTGCAGCTAGGAAACAGAAGTGCTTCAGGCTCCCAGAACTCATGTAGTCAGGGGTCTCTCTTTTGCCATTTAAGGCACTTGTTCGCATTTCTCTGGGTGTCTCTTCTCCCCTCCTTCCCTCTCCCCATATTCAGAACAAACCAAGAATCTCTTTAAGTAATGAAGTATGATTTATGGCATCATTCTGTGTAGTTTATGACAGGCATCTGCATGGTCTAATTTAATGAATGCAATGCTGTAATTACAGACTTTCCTTTTCCTATTAGCTCTTCCCTTTTGTGAGTCTGGCACTGAATGAAGCTGAGGAAGCAGAGTGCCTTGGGGAAGGGAAGTAATGATGACAACTTTGGAATGTTTTTAAATTGACTCCCACAAGCTCTCATTGCTGTTGTAAGATTCCTTCTCCATACAAGGCTTATGCATCAGCAGAAAATGCATTAAGCATTTATTGCTCAACATGAAGTAAAGAGGGTTTTGGGGGGGATTTCTGGTGGTTTTCTTCCCTCTGTAAAAAGAGGAGTTAAAGACCCAAGAAAACCCCCCACAAACCACACTCACATATTCCCAGCAGTCTTAACCCATGCACAGATAGTGCTATAGCACTGCAGGGATGAAAAATACAAAATAAAATTCTGTATAAATTGTTAGATTGGGATATTAATTTTGTAAGGTATTCCTTCTCATGAATACAAATGGGTATATTCTTTTAAGGCATGTATAAGGTATTGAGGTCCATGGCCAATTAGTTCCAACTACAAGATGATTTTTTTCTATTCTCTTCAGTTTTTGTGTTTTGTATGTGCTGACCATCATCATTAGCAGCTCTCATCTCTGGGGCAGGCCCCGTAATGCCTTGAATGAACATCAGTACCACAAGCACAGGCAGCACTGTGGGAATGGAAGGAGGAGCTCTGAATGCAAACCCTGACTAATTGCTCATAGAAGTGGACAGCAGAAATGTGACTCAGGACTCTTCAAAACCTCCAGTTTCTGAATTGTGGCTTCTCCTAGCTTTATCCTTGCAGGTGCCCTGGTAGTCTGCTTTACACACTTGTTAGATTGTGGCAGCTTGTCTACACTGCTGTCCTAAAATTAGTTTCCTAAATGTGTATTTAATTTAGTTCTGGAATGAATACTTACATTGTTTTGAAAAGGAAAAGAAAGACTTTTGTTTCCAGTCACCTTTATTTCACTATAAAAGTATAAATTACCATTATAAATACAGATAACACCAGTATAAAAATTAGATTCTCATTCATAAAATAAATACTAAAAGTCAAAGCAGCAGGTATCTCCAACTCCCATCACCAAGATGATTCAAATCTATACCACAGAAACCATTCATCAACTGTTTAATTAAAAATTATGTTCAAAATGCAGTAAATACTGCTACCTATTCAGTGCTTGCTGAAGTGCGTTACTACTGACTCAAAGCCTGCAAAGTATTTGTTCTAACACTTACTTGGAGCTATTAGACTCCCCAGTCTGTATAACTCTAGGTGTAGTGTAATTGGATATACTTTCCAGATAAAGAGCAAGTACCTGCTTTAATAGTGTTTCTTTGAAGTTGCCAGTGTCGTACTTTCAGTTTGTTTACCTTTGTCTACAGCCAAGGATAAACAGACCAAGTTAATTTTATCCAAGAAGTGCAGAAATAATAGTAGCAATTTTGTCACATCTGAACTAACAGATCATTTCACCAGTTAATATTGTTAAAAGGCAGATAAATACAGGATTTGTTTCATAGAAACAGAAAAATGATCCTTTTAGTTAGGTAAAGGACACCTATTTTTCAAATGTAGTGTTTTTTCCCCTCACAAGTACCGTAAATATTCTGGCTCAATAAGGCCATACTGATGAAGTTAAAAGTACCTCTAGTTCAGAATCCTGTTTGACAGGACAATAGAAGGCGCTTGGGAACAGTCTAGGAACAATCTCTCTGCAAAGAGACCGTGACAATTTAGAGACGGGCCACCACCAACCCCAGGAAGTTTTACAAGGGGAATTGCAGGGTTTGGCACCTGGGATGGTGCAACCCCGGCTGTACAGACA